>DF236960.1:90981-216814 GCA_000708835.1 Klebsormidium nitens | reverse complement strand
AGGTAGGAGGTACGGTCCTTTTCAGGCCATATTACTCCTCTGGTTATGTACCTTGGTCTACCACGTGGATCTTCAAAGCCATCCGATTGGCTAAGAAAACTGGGAAGCTTTTTGCAGCTTTTCGGTCGACGCGCACCCCTACTTCTCCGGCATGCTGCAGGACTACTTTCATGCACGGCTGGAAGACGGTGAGCAATCTCCGACCGCTCTTGGGGTTTCTGATCTTTGCTATCAGAATCTAGAGGGTTCCGGCACGACTTCGTGCAAGGCCGCCCCGTCAAGGTTCTACTCGCCTTCAGAAGGTGTTGTTTTGCGCGTGCGGTCCGCTGATGTCATCTTAGAAGAGCTCTGTTCCTATTGTTGACGCCAGGATCGAGCGTCATGCAGCGACTGCTTACCTTTCGAGGTGTCTTGTATACCGCCTCAAGATGACAGTAAGAAACCGGCTGAATGCGAAATTTAAGTGATTGGACCACGCGCCGCTACTTAGTACTTCCTATAATTTCTGGGAGAGAGGTTGGTATCTGATGCTCCTCAAATGATCTGGAACGCCCAACCGCGCTGTCGATTCAACAGCACGGGCGGAGAAGTTTGGAATCCATGTAGTACCAGTTCCAGATTGATATCGACACAAGTCCTTATAGTTCTCTTCGGCTCCCATCTTTTTGTCCCTCACATCAATCTACTTTTTCTGCTCCTTCTCCCCCCCCCCGGGTCCCTTTACCTAACTCTCAATAAAAAATTTCGGAACCTGTTCAGCGTTCGCTTGCTTCCGCTTTCAACGGGTTACTCTTAATCAGCTTCCCTCTCGCAGCCTCTGGGATTATTTTCTTGAAGTTGCTGGCACCTGTCTCCAAATTCTCGTAACCGTCTGCATGCGCTGTTTGGTGATCCCCTCGGGTGGCACGGGCAGTGACCGCCCGTTCACACTCTGTTGTATTCTTCCGTGTCCTCTCCGTTTTGCTTCAAGCTCCTGAGGCTCGACGACCTTTGCCGTCTTGGGCACGACGTTCTTTTCTGCTCCAAAGCTTCGTTCCGTTCCGGCCGTGCGTTCTTGTCCGCGCCGTTCCGCGAACAGCGACGCGGAACGACACGTCCCTCCTTTCCGTTCGATATCCATTTGCTTCCGCCCGTATGTTCGATCCGTCCGACCTCCGTATCGCCCCTGAGAACCTTTCGTCCGCCCCTGTATGCATAACCTCCTGCTCGGCTTTGACTTCCGCCCGCATCCAGTCGTAGTACGTTTATGTTTAGTCCAGTTCCGCTGCTTTTCAGTACTTCCAGTCATCGGCTTGTTCCGCTCGCCTTGTTCCGCTCGCAGAGAGTTTCATTCAGCTGCTGCCTCTTCCGCTCCCGCTCGTCGCTCGTGGCGTTGTCTTCACTTTCTCATTTCCATCCAAACTTCGCCCCCCGGATGCGGACGCCCGCTTCGGGATGAGAGATTGTTTTCTCTCCTGCCGTCAGCGTTAGTTCCCCCGGCAACTCTGCTTGCAGTAAACATTTAAACTGAAAACGAAGGCTGAAAAAAGCTGAAAAGACCTTCCAACCAGGACCCTGACTTTCGTTTCCATATTTTCGAGGCCGATGGAGCGTCGTAGAGATCAATAATCTCAACAAAGAAGCGATGTTTTGGAAAGTTCGTCACCGCGTTTCTCTGATCACAGAGCCGGTGCTCGGTCTGGAGGAGTTAAACTCAGGGATAGCTTCTTGCACAACGAGGTTCAGCACCGCGCGATTCTGTTCAGGGTGCAAACGGACACGCTGGCCAGAACTCAACGCCATGGACGAATTCGTTGCCGTGAGCCCCTTCATTCCCTGCTACCGGTGCTGGTTCCAAGGCTGCAAATACGAAGACTCAAAAAACGGGGCGTTCTTCATGGGATACTGCGAGCGCCTCAAAACGATCGGGGAAAAGGGCGGAGGGTGTTGGATAAAGATGCGGAAAGACGGACCCACGTGGCCCACGTGGAGTGCGGAAAAGTGGTCGAGGCCGGGCTTGAGAAGCCAGAAAACTGCGGGAACAAGGGGTGGTGTCTGTATAGCCTGGTACCTTGGCTAACCACACAGTGCGAGCAGCCGAGGTGAAGGGTTTTAAGGGCCCAGTCAGTCGCTTGGAAAGCGGGGCTGAGCTGATAGGCAACACGGAGAAGCTCAAGGGAGTCGTGTTTGTCCCGTTGAGTAGCCTGGGGCGGAGGGTAATGTTTGCTCGGGACGAAGCCAAGCCGGGCAAGGTTGTCGTTCTCCCCAGCTATACCGGTAGATGGTGAAGTTTTGGAAACGCTCAATCGCTGTATACTAGTACGTATGTAAGTAGAGGCTAGGCTCAGGTTTGGAACTGTAACGCCTATCATGCAACACAGAATGGGGGTCATGATCACTGTGTCGTGATAGTAAGTCACAGAAGTAGGCTTGGGATTGCCTGGGTCTGCAGCACCCACGCGAACCGATCTTATTGCAACAATCCAGAAAAATTTTCGGACTGAACGCAACAAGTGCTCTTCAATCATAAGGCTTCAAGCTCTACGGATTGGTTAGCACTTCAGCCCTTCGGTACACTTCCTGAGGGTTGAATTTCAAACAGAACAATCTTGACTTTAACCGTGTAAGCGATAGACGACCTCTGAAATGTCAAGACAGGCAGTTATCTTCGTTGTAACACAACTATCCAAACACTGCTGGTTGTCGAGACTTCCTCCACGCAATAATTATAATCGCGCCAACGAGCCTCACCTTAACCCGCTCCCCACTGCTAGTCATCCGTGTCATGACCTGCTTCAGAGCTGCTCGGACTCCGGCAGGTCCGCTGCGATGGCGGAAGCTTCCGCTTTTGCGGCGGAACGTCGTTCCGCCTTCCTCGCGGACACGGCCCTTTCCTCCGCACCCCCTTCCAACTTTAGCTTCTGCGACGAGGACGTTCCGCCAGATTCCGGCCCACTTCTGCCGCACACGTTTCCGTTCCAAACGCCTTCTTCCGGCCTGGCTGCTTCCGTCCAAGCTGGTTCCGCCCAGATAGTTCCGATCGCGTTGGCCATGGTTGAGCTTGTTCTGTCCAATCTGGCATCCAAAGCGGTTGTTTCCTGGCTGCTTTCTCCAAGATTGGTTCCGTCCAGTTTGGTTTCGTCCAAGCTGGATCCGCCGAAAGCAGTTCCGTCCGGATTATTTCCGTCCAGGCTGGTTCCGTCCACACTAGGTTCATCCAAACCCTTATGTCCAGATTGGTTCTGTCTAGGCTTGTTCCGTCCGACCTCGTTCCGTCCGACTCCGTTCCGTCCCTGCCTCCATCGGCCACACTGTTTCCACCGCCACTGTTCCGCCCACAACGACTCCGTTCACAACCGTTCCGTCCACACCGCTTCCGTTTGATAAGTCCGCCCAAATCGGTCTCAACCAAACAGTGTTCATCCAGCCTGACTCTCTCACCAGAATCCTGAATGATGCTTCCACATACGTCGCGCACTTCCGATTCAGGTTCCGCCGGAAAGGGTTCCGTTCCGTCCAGATTCCCGTCCCAGGTCTCAAACTCAAAGGCCTCCAGTTCGTCTCGCGGACCCAGCACCAGTAGCCCCGCGGGTCGTTCTCAGATTCGCGGAGACAGCGAGACGTCCCAGAGTTTGTTCCGTCCGTTTCGTTATTTTTCCTGCGAACGGAACGCTCCGCTCCGCCGTTTTTGCGCCGTTCCCGGCCGCCTCCGTCCTCTGCAATTTCGCTGCTTTTACTGCGACCGGAACGCTCCGCTCTGCCACGTCCTCGTTATTCGCGGCCTTCTCCACTCCAATCTCCATTCTCCGCTTCCGTTGTTTCATTCCCACCCCCGGTAGCTCCCCACCGGCCATCCTCCGGCTTACTTCCTCTGCAGCAGAGTGACCGGTCTCTTCCTCCCGAGCACTGGCACCCTGGGCCTTTAAGGCACCTACGTAAGCGTCCTGTGCTGGTGCCACGTGTCCCACCGGCTAACCACTGCCGGCCATCTCGTTTCCGTCCGCGCTCTTTGTTTCAAGCGCGCGCAGGGCCCTCTCCGGATCTCTTATCTTGCCACGTGTCTTTGTCGATTCCTCGCTTTCTGAAGAACCGCTACCGCTACGTGGCTCTGCCATCTCTTCACTCCCTTGATAAGCAACTTCTTGTTTTCGGATTGATGCTTTCCGACGTGCCTTCGCACCGTTGCGTTTTCAGCTTCCCCCCGTTCCCTTCCGGTTTCCTCGGAAAGCCCAGAAGGCCCCTCTCTTCGTCCATCTCTTGCCTGCCCAACGGCGATTACGGCGTCCGGGCTTCTCCACTCAAAAGGCCTTTTGAAACGTCCAAGTCGGCAGCTGAGGCCGGATCATTCCGGCCCATTTTCTACAAGCTCCCAACGGACTCCGCTGGGCGTTCCTCTCCCTGAACCTAACGCTTTTCGCTCCCCTCAGGATCGGCGTCGCTCTCGGTTCTGATTCCTCTGTCGCCTGCAACCTTTCCGGAATCCGCGTCCGGCCCGACCCTGACCAGTACCGGATCATGTCCCTGACGTCGGACACCCCTGCTTCCGTTGCCTTCTGACAGCCCTCCATCCTTCAAGCGCGAGGTTTTCGGCGCGCGCGCGCGTTTGGTACGCCGCGCACGGTGCGCGGGGCGGCCGCGTCTTCTGAGGACTGCGAAGTCCTTTCAGCAGAAGCAACCACTCCCTTGTTAAAAACGGCACCTTCTGGGGATTCGGATCGTAAGTCACTTCACTGTCATCTGAATGTCTGCTCGCTGAGATCCGCCCGAAAATGGCTGCTCGCCAATCGGAGCCTCATCCGTACGGCCCAAGCGTTCGCCCAGTTGAAGGTTCCCCGGCTGAGGGATCCCTCGCTCTGCTCGTGACCAGGGCAAAAGTGCCCGGCTCAGTCACTCGGCCTCATACGACCGAGAGGCACCAGGGCTTCCGAAGAAGGAGCCCGCACAGGCGATTGAGATGCCGGCTGGCTTGTAACCTCAGTCGCCTGTGCTCGCTCCTCGTGCGATTACTCCTCTTTCTCGCCCTCTACCACTTTTCTCGAGCCCGGGGGACTGAGCCGGGCGGTTTGCCCTGGGCGCGAGCGGAGCTCAAGCTCTAGAGAGCTCCCTCCGATGCCCGGTGGTTTGTCCGGGCAACTAGAAGACAGCTCCCTGCCATCTTTTGAACGCGGAAGCGCTCCTGTGGTCGGTAATTTCCGCCGAGGCCGACTCGGATGGTATTTCCCCGACAAAACTTTGGCCGGTTGCTTCTCCTGAGGCTAACCGAGATGGCCTTTCCCGAACACAAACCTGGTCGGCAAATTCTTCGGGGGTTGACTTTGTTAGTCTTTCCCTGGTAGAATCTTGGTATGTTGACTCTCCCCAGGTTTGCCCCGACAACGTCCCCCTGAACGGTGGTTCCTCCGGGGGAGCCACCGTTCGCAGAGCGTCGGACGTCCGGTGAGCGCAGAATTTCTGGGTCCGGTGAGGTCCGGACGTCCGATGAGCGGAGGGTTTGATTCCGTCGAGGAACGGACGTCCGATGCGCGCAGGGTTTCTGGGTCCGGTGAGGAACGGACGGCCGATGAGCGGAGGGTTTGCGTCCACTGAGAAACGGACGTTCGCAGAGCGTAAAGCGTCCGCAGAGCGCAGGATGTCCAATGAGCGCAGAGTGACTGCGTCCGTTGCGGAATGGGCGTCAGTGAACGCCGGTTCGGTATAAGGGGACGGTAGACGACAGGTTCGAAGGCCAGTGTGACTCAAGAGAAAAATGATATTAGACTTCCTTTTACGTAAGTCGCTCTGATGAAGTAGAAAGAAACACGCAATAAGATATGATGGACTTTTTTTAAGATACTGTTCTTGGTAGAAGGAAGTGTTTGAATGGACATGATTTGGACCACAGGCAAGTCACCTCGAAAAAAACAGGAGGCTGAATTGTGGTAATAGTTCTGGAAAAGAGGTCAGGTAGGTGAAGGCTTAAGCGCAAATTGAACGAAGCTCTAGGTCGGAGTGCTCCTGCATCGCTTCAGCCACGACTCGAGTCTTTGACTTATTGAGACCATCCGAAACAGCCCTTCCTCAGGATTTGGTTCGAGACTCTTGACCTCTTCTTGCATAATGTTAAGCAAGCGTTTGGCAACAGATTCCTGCGTCGGAAGATAGATACTCTGACGTCATGGCTGCAGCTCACACACGAAGCTCAGAGGCGTTTGCCTTGCATGGAAGGGGCGATGCAAACGTTACCTGAGAATTTGCATAAAGAAAAATTCGCTAAATGATGTTGAGCTCACTTGGAGATCCTCGATCTCAGGAGGGTCCGTGTAATTGGGCTTAACAGGATTCAAGACTGGACCGAAATGGAAGCTTTGGCAACCGGCCGTTGGAATTGTGGATGCCTTTGAGGGTGACCCGTCAGTGGAAACAAGCACGGGCCTGAAGGGCGGCGGAGAAGAGCCAGCGGAAAAGAAGATGGGTAGAGGAGAGGTGGAGAAGGGAGAGCGAACAGAGGAACTAGAGATGGGAGAACACGGAGGGAAGAAGAACTGGAAGCGAGAGAACAACTGGAAGGGGGACTGGAAGGGAGAGGGAGATCGGATCAAGACCCACCAACGGCAGAACGGATGAAGCGAGAAGTAGAGTGGAGGGGATCGGACAGTGAAGACCCGGAGAAAGGGAAAGGAGAAAGAAGAACTAGAGAGGGGAGAGCCCACGAAGCAAAGCCTGGAGGACCTTAGCGCAACTAGACTGGGACAGCATTCTGTCCGGGGACGTCGACTCCTGCGTCCGGAACCTGTTGGACAGTCCGCAGTTTCAGCGAACGTCGTGGGCTTCTAGCGAGGGGGCCGACCTCCGGTCAACATCGCCCCCCTGAAAGATCTCATTCGGGCTCCCACCTCTGACCGGGGGCCCGCTTCTCGATCCGCCTGCTTCATCCCTTTCGAAAACAACTCGGCCAGAAATGCCTCTTAGGGATCGGAAGTCCGGGTGCGCAGGAGCAGGGAACGAGCGGGGGGTCATGGTCTCGGGCCGAAGCGCCCCCCGAGAAAGTTCCAAAAGTCAACTGTTGCCTCTCGCTGGGGGGCAATTTCCCGCTTCGGTTTCCCCCCTCTGCAGAAGCCAAATTAGCCTTCCAACGAATTCTGCTCCGGTCGGCAGCCCGAAAGGGACGTGGCTGGTTTTAGGGGTAGCCCCAGAGGGGGGCTACAACCTCTGCTTGGTTCGCCCCCCTTGAACGTGATGTCAACCTTGCGGTGGGCAGCTATGGGGCGGCGAGGCACGTTTCACGTCGGTGGACTGCACCGGGCATGCCAGGAACGCTCGCGCGCGCAATTCCGAGTCGGCAGGTGCGAAGTTCAGGGAGACGAGGGACGTCGGTTTCTGCGGGCGGTGGTGGGGTGGGAGCCTGGCCGGGCTGGGCGGAAATTTGGAAGCAGAACGGTACGGAAGGGCGAGAGTAGATTCCGGCTGAAACGCCAGAGCAGAAGCAGGAAAGTAATAAAAGTAGGTCTGGTGCAGATTTGAATGGACACCTCTAAGTGAAAGTGCGAGGTATTAACATTCTTCAGATCCAGTGGTGCGTACTGCCAAATAGATTTGTAAATGTCGTACGTAGTATCTCATCTGGACAACCTGTGGTTATCCCTTCAATCTGACGTTTGACATGTAAGTCAAAGATATCCATTTTGGTCGTCAGACAGTGTTGGATGACATGTTTAACCATACGCACTGTCAAATGTAGGCACGATGAGAACATTGTGACATTTCACAATCATATTCCACGAAGTTGTTACAAGACAATTCTTTCAGGCTACGATTGATATGCCACGTTTGTTCATTGAACTACTTTTGCTCATACAAATTTCGATTGTATGAGCACGCCCATATTGGCTTTTATGCTGAAAGAAGTGGCGAATGCGGTGTATCACCATACTCACGTACGAAATTCGTCCACGTGTGACTGTGTTAACAAAAGTTCATTCCACGGGTGTTTTACAGAGCATTCTGTTGTAATGATGTCAAGTGTTTCTAACAAAAACGGATCGTACACTAACGTTCAAAATCGGAACGGGCAGGGGGTCTTCCCTACCCTAATCCTTGTCGTCATGTAACAGCTTATCGAATCAAGTCTACGCGTGCGCTCCGTTAGCGGGCATGTACACTACCTCTACGCAGACAGGTTCCGTCTTTATTCCATTTCCAAAGCCGTATACCATCAATTTTGACCGTGACAAAAATGTCACTCTCTTCGTCTCCTCACACTTCTGACGATCTCGTTTGCAATCTACTTCCAGCGTAGGAAAATATTTAAGTCTACCACAAGAGATGTGCATTCAAGATCCGTAGCAAGGGATGAGAGTTCCCTGGCCGAGAACGCCAAGGTTGACGGGGCCGACTGCGGAGGAGCAGTTGCTGTTGCTGGTAAACTCCTGGTTGTTCTGGCAGTTGTTGGTGGAGGTGCCGGCTGAAACGAGTCGGGTGAACACCGTAGGTTAGATGGATCCAAAGTGTCAGAGCAAGTACACTCAAAAGACAGGAATTCTTCGCTTTCTCTAGATCAAAAAATTCCAACGCCAATGGGTGTCGAGCTGGGGAAGAGCAAGAATCGTGAATCACATTTCCGAAAGCATTTCGAGCAAGAAGAGTGAATCATATTTCTGAAAGCGTTTCGGAATGAAAGATGCAGTTGATAACTTCGAACTTCGATTTGCTCTGCATGTTTCTGAGTGTATTTGTATACAGTTCGGAAGGTGCCAAAGTGCAAGTAGTGTGCGCATATGTAGAGAAGGTGGGCCGGCAAACTAAGGTTTGATCATCGTCAAGGTTGATTGCAGAAGATACCACACTACCACAGCTTGGACAACGACCACCCAAATGCTACGAAATTCGCGAACATGAGTAGTCAGGTTACTGTGCGACTCACTGTTATAGAAGACGGCGGTCGGGGTCTGGCCTCCACCGCCCAGCGCGGACAGGATAAGCTGGATGACGCCCACATTCAGGTTCGCGAGATTGAGGATCTGGTTGTTGTTCAGCAGGTTCACGCACTGGATGGTGATGGGCACGTTGACTTGCTGGAGCAGCTTGCGGCCGCCGGCGGGGGGCTCATTGTAGCAGGGGATGAGAGAGCCCTGGCCGAGAACGCCCAGGTTGACGGGGCCAATGGCGGAGCTGCACGTGGAGTTGCTGTTGAAGTCTTGGTTGTTGGTGCAGTCGTTCGTGCTGGTGCCGGCTGCGAGGTGAGCAAGAAAGAGATCAAGAGATGTGGAGAATTAGTTCACAGCTGGAATCGGAGTATGTCGAGTTTACGTAGAGATGTCGAGTTTACGTAGAGAAAGACTTCACAGTAACAGACTATGTCACCTGATTTGGGCTCTGAACAGTTGTCGTTTCCAAGACAAGAAAGGCGGCGTGAATAAGTTTGCACACTGGACGAGGAAAACAGATCGTTACTCCTTGCTACAAAAAGCTACACTTATCAACAGTGATATGTGACCGGACGCTCTGTAGACTGGAAGACCACTGTCATTTACTGCCGACGGAGCTTTCAAAATATTCATATGGAAAAACTTGACCAAGTAGGAAGACTAGGCGCTCTGCAGAATTACGTCTTATCCAAGAGACATATCCAATCTGACAAAGCTCTTCGTCAAAACAGCTCTCGAACACGAAGCATGAGATTGGACGTCAGTACAGTCTTTGGTACGGGTTTTAACTATACAAAAGCTTTTAGACAAGGTGCGAGAAATTTACTGTTGAAGAAGATGGCGGACGGGGCCTGGCCAGCACCGCCCACCGCGGCGACAACTCCGATGACTTGCACGATCGCGTTGGGGATGTTGGCGATCTGGTTGTTGTTCAACAGGTTAACGCACTGGGCGGTAACCGGCACGTTAACCTGCTGCAGCAGCTTGCGGCCGCCGGCAGGGGGCTGGTTGTAGCAAGGGATGAGAGTGCCCTGCCCCAAGACGCCCAGGTTGATGGGACCGATCGCGGAGCTGCAGGTGGAGTTGCTGTTGAAGGTCTGGTTGTTGACGCAGTTGTTGGTGCTGGTGCCGCCTGCGAGGGACAAAGAAGACGGATCAGTCACTGCGCTTTCGTTTTCGTTGCGTTCATGTTCGGTCTGAGAGACGAGTCACAGAGAATAAGTATCGAGACAAGTCACAGAGAATGTCACAGTGTGTGTCGCACGGCAAGTGCAGAATATTGTTGTTCTGCTCAGAAGTCAAAGGCACAAGTCGAAATGTTCAGCAAAACCGTTGCAGAATGACTGATTGCTGAATTACACTTGGTTTTGATGAAAGAATATGCTAGCAACAGAGTGTTGCGGAGCTAAGAACTTGTCACTTTCGCCACTAACCATTTGAGATAGCGAGCAGAACATGAGGTGCACAGATCGTGAAATGGGCCCCAGACACATCAAAGAGATAAGCTAGCGAATGGACACTTCGAAGTAGTTTTGAGAAACTCACTGTTGAAGAAGAGCGCAGACGGGGTCTGGCCACCCCCGCCAAGCAGCCCAGCGATGACCTGGATGACACCCACGTTCAGCCCGGGGATGTTGGCGATCTGGTTATTGTTCAACAGGTTAAGACACTGGACCGTAACCGGGACGTTAACCTGCTGCAGCAGCTTGCGGCCACCGGCGGTGGGGGCGGGGGTGGCGGGCGCGTTGTAGCAGGGGATAAGAGTTCCCTGGCCAAGAACACCCAGATTGATCGGGCCAACGGCAGAGCTGCAAGTGGAGTTGCTGTTGAAGTTCTGGTTGTTGGTGCAGTTGTTGGTGCTGGTGCCGCCTGCGCGAGAGGAGTAAGAGGACGGCTTAGAATGTTCTTAAATGCTTGGTGACTGAAGGGTCATCGCACTCCTTACAAATCCGATTCCAGGTACTCAATAGAACCTAGCACATTTCTCCTGAAGACTTCCGGTAAAGGCCGAACAATGCTTCACCCCAAGGATGATGGGTTTAAAGCACGAGCGAAGATTTGACTTCATTGTGTGAAGCCAGGTACGTTCTACTCATACACTTACACGATTGAAAGACCACAGCTTTAGCAATAGCTACAGTGTGCATTCTTTACATTGACTTTTTCTGCATCTGTGACATAAGTCCAGCTCAGACATGCAGAAGACCAGCGATTGTGTCGGTGAAAATTTGCAGCATAGCCAAGCGACTCACTGTTGAAGAACAGCGCAGACGGGGCCTGGCCGGGACCGCCGAGCACGGACGCGATGACTTGGATGATGCCCACGTTGAGCCCGGGGATGTTGGCGATCTGGTTGTTGTTCAGCAGGTTAAGGCACTGAACCGTAACCGGAACGTTAACCTGCTGCAGCATCTTGCGGCCCCCTGCGGTGGGGGCGGGGGTAGCAGGCTGATTGAAGCAAGGGATGAGAGTACCCTGTCCCAAGACGCCCAGGTTGATCGGGCCAATGGCGGAGCTGCACGTGGAGTTGCTGTTGAAGTTCTGGTTGTTGGTGCAGTTATTGGTGCTGCTGCCGCCTGCGAGGGAGACGCGGAGGGATGGTTAGCGCACGCTGAACAGGGTAAATAGCGGGTTTGACGTGAGTTGTTGGCCTAAGGAGTCTGGCTGCTCAGAAAGCCGAACTTGATATGCAAGCACTCAGCCGGAAGCCTCAATATTTCGTCTGTGATTAGAAAAGTCCACAGCTCAACATGGGGAGAGATGCCATGAGCAGGCTGCTTGGAATTCCCATACTGAGCAGCTTGACGTCACCGCTTCTCAACCACCCAATTCTCACATGCATGCTTATCCAACTTCACACATTTCGTGACAAAATCCACTGTTCAGAAAGTACTAGTCCCACTCCTACCCATCCAGAAACTTCAAGCCCACTCCTATTCAGCCACAGATGAAATCTTCCGAGGCCGGGCTCGGAATGGAAATCAAATTCACCCAGAAGAGGAACAACCCGCCCTAGTGACCAGATCAGAAGCTTGCGAGCTTTGCACAAGTCAGAGCGTGTTTCCATACCACTCATAGCTACTAGTGCAGCCCAGAAAATCAAATACACCCTAGAATCCCAATTTCAGTCCACTGCTGAAGACACTATCCACAATCTGTCCAGCGCAAGACTGCGAAACTCACTGTTGAAGAACAGCGCCGACGGCGCCTGGCCGGGCCCGCCGAGGGCCGCCGCGATGACCTGGATCACACCCACATTGAGCCCGGGGATGTTGGCGATCTGGCTGTTGTCCAGCACGTTCAAGCATTGCACGTTAACCCGGATGTTGATCTGCTGCGCGGCGGCGCCAGACAGGACCGCGGCGGAGGCGATGAACAGCAGCGAGAGGCGCAGAGCAGAAGCCATGGCGGCTAGCTGGGGAATGTGGCCTCTGGAGCTGGGGAGCTGGCTGCTGGAGTTCTGAGCGAATGTGCAATGTGGCCGGATGCGATTGTGTTTTATAGGGCAGGTTTGGGGATTGTATACCTATGTGGAAGCAGGATCCGAGCTGAGAGCAAGAGGAATGCTATCAGACTGGGCTGTGATTCAGCTCTAAGGCTAGGATAGAGGAAGGGGCAGTCACGTCTAGGGCTGGGCGTTTGCGTGGCAGCTACTCCGCATTGCAGGGAGCGACTCTGCTTATGAGAGCTGAGCTGATCATAAGCGCAATGATATTCGAATTTCCCCCATTGCATGTGAGACAAGTTGCAACATGTACTGCGCGTGCTGAAATGCTATGATGGTCGGAGGCCGCAGCTGGAAGTGGGCTGGAAGTCACACTTCTTCCTTGAGCTGCCTTCATCATTCCTACCAGCTTTGTTTAACCAGTTTCCAGCTTCGTTGGTGATTTGGCGTACTACTGGTAGAATAGCAGCTCGGTTAAACGTCACCCTTGCAATGTCTTTGGATGGAACGTGGTTTGGATATTCCCACATATATCCTGCTCGCATTCGGAGTCGTTGTAAAGCTGGATGCCCAGCATGCGTCTTATAGAGGTTCATAGGCGATGGGCTTCTAGGGCTTGAATTCTCTTATGAAAAACGGCTGCGTATTCTGCAAGAAGAGCAACAAGCTGAGGAACTGGCCGCGAGCCGCGGGGTATCCCAGCATTTATTTGCAGTTACTTTCGAGACAAGTTGCGTCAGCTTGCGGGCTTGCGTCAGCTTGCAGGCGCTATGTCCGATGTCAGCTCGTAAAAATATCTGCAATATTAGAAGGTTCCGCAGCACTGCCAATGTGTACTGCAACAAAATTACCTGACATTTGTACAGCTGTGATTGAAAGGTGGGAGCTCAAAGGAGGCTCATTTTCTACCTCTAGAGGTACTTCTCCTTGTGCTCCAACGGATTGGGACTAGAGTACCGTACCAATGGCACAACACTAACGTACGGTACACTCAACTCCGCGATCTGCATGCAGCGACTTTTGGATCATAAGCTCTTGCCAGGACCGGCAAATCCTAGCCGGTTTGAAACGATAACAGATGAGCATATACGATCAAAGCATCTAGGACTTCCCAGTCTGTTTTTCCTGATACCCCCAGCTGGGATGCATGCCGGAACTCTGGCGCGACAAAATAAAAGTTGACGCCGGCGATAGCCTATTGACTTCGAGTCCCAGAGGGTACGACCGGTATGCTTGCTGGTCCCTTATTTGGCGCACCCGGAGTCCATCATGCACCACACAAGCGCAACTTTTGCGGCTTGCCCCGCTGACTCCTGAGCGCTCAGTCGAAGAGGTGGGTATACGGTACCGTAGTCCAACGTGAACGTGATTATTCCGAACGAGATTTTCGTGTCGTCTTTAGCAGCCGGAGATTCACCAATGTGAGTCGCTCTGAGTTGCATGCCACCTGCTGCACACCTAATACCGTACGGTAGGCATCGCATTTGCCGGCTGCATGTCAGGAATTCGCAACTCCGAGCGGCGAGTCTCCGACCCCTCGCCAAAGTGCAATAATTGCACGGTCATAACTTATCGGCCCGCGGGCGGCAGCTTGGCGGCCGGCCGCACGGGCGGCCGCCAGCCGAGTCCGACGCGGCCGCTAAGTTAGTAATGAGTTGCCTCAGTGCGCAAGTTGGGTGCGGCCGCGCCGAACAGCCGGCCGCACTCTTTGAGCCGATAACCGCCTGAGACTAGCTAGCCTGAGAGTACTCAGAGTTCAGAGAGGCGACAGTTCCGACTCTCAGCTTGGAAAACGGTGAAAGCTCATAGCTGAATGTGAAGTGGTACGCTCGTAATTTCAGGAGGCGAGATGACTCTAGTACTTCCCATCAGAACGGTTCCTTTGATACGTCCAAGTGAGCACTAAGCTGGTCAATGACGTCAGCCGATTACCTCTCTGGTCTTTTCAGAGCTGGAATATGCATGATAGCATTCTACAATGGAAACAACGCCTATCAAGCTGGCAACAAAGCTTCAAAGACGTCATAGAATGGTTACTAAGATCATCCTGTGGGACACTTGCAGATCACTGCAGGAAAGCGCAGAGTCTTGGCCATGTCAGCGAGCTGAAACCGGTGATGGCAACAGTAGCCATCAGAGATTGCAGCTGGAAGAAACGGTCTTCCAAGCATTTTTTTGGCTGCTAGGACTACTGTTTCCTTTGACCTTGAGCAGCTTTAAAAGATGTTCCACAGCCCTCAAGCATCCATAAGCAATTGGTCAAGCTTTGGACGTATGAAACTGCATATAGGCGAATGCACATGACAGCGACTTACGTATAGCTATAGCACCCTCAGATGGTATAGGCGGGAAATGTAGCAGCCGCCCTAAGGACATGTGCTAGGACTAGAGAGGTTCCAGCCCCATTTGAGCAGTAGAGATGTTCCAAAGCCGTCAAGCATGTATAAGCAATTGATCAAGCCTTGGACGTATGGAACTGCATATAGCCGGAAGCACATGACAGCGTACGTATATAGCACCTCCGATGGCATAGCTAGCTGGCAGGTATAGCAGCTGGAGAACAAGCCAGAAGGACGTTCAGATCAGTGATCGTGGCGAAAATAAATCTTGAAATACACTAAATAGGAGCTCCCAGACACTAATTGGCGAAAATGACACTAATGGCGAAAATCCCAGCGGCAATTGTGGCCGGTAGAGTGTCCCGGCACCAAAACTTCTTGTACCGACCAAGTTTTTCCGTTGTCTCTGGAGAGTCATTTGAAAATGTGCAAGGCAAAGGTAAAGTACGGGGTTCTGAGCAGGGTTAAGATTCGTCAAAGCGGGTGGGAGCACCCGAGCATGTAAGAACTGGCTGACGGCCTGACCATTTTCGCCAGGCCGGCGAAATTCCCTTCCCAGACACTAAATGGCGAAAATCTGGCGAAAATCAAATTGGCGAAAAGAATTAGTTTCGCCACGAACATTGGTTCAGATCAATCTGCATGTCAATCTCTTACTGCGGAGCTGAACTGCTCCTCCTAACCTGGTCAGATTCTCCTCCATATCTTTCTAGTGCCTTCTTTTAGAAGCTGAGATTGTTTAGCTCCTGCTACCGGTATACTCGTCAGGTTATAGACGTCTGATGATTCAACATTCAATTCCGTATGATTGTGCATTGTTGATCGAGAACTAATGAACCTGTTTTGCAAATTGAAGACGATTAGAGCTCAAGGCTCAATTCTCCCTCCCAGCTCCCCGTCCCTACTGACGATGATGATCCTCTTAGCATTGGAGTCTTGTTTGCCACCTCAAGATGATGAATGATTCGGTTCCGATGACCATCATCAAAAAGGTCTTTGCTTCGGCGGGCTTTCACCGGAAACTGAGGATTGCATCTGACAGCAGCCATAAATGCTCCGCGGCACAAGTCGGAAACTAGAGTGTGAGCTGCGCCGGTGAGAGCATCTTGAGAGGATTGATCAGTTCTCCGAAAACTATTCAGGACTCAATTGAAATGGCGGGTAAGAAGCCTGTCCGGAGGTTGCCAGTGTTCTGCCCCTTTTTCGGATAGCTTATGTACGTTCATAACTGCTCTGACGACGGTTGGGGGACCAAGATACAGAAAGGTGCAATCAGCATATTCGTTGGACAGATTGGACGAATCAGAGGCGTCGCAGGAAGATGATTACCATTGAAGGCTTCTGTGGGCAAGAAAAGCATGCAATCAGGATAATCGGATTAGAGGCGCCGCTGTGAGCGTCCGGTCCGGGCTTTGGAAACCAGCGGAGTCGTCTTCCTTTTGGCAGAGAATGGACAGTTCGCCCATGGCTCGATTTCTGTTGAGTTCCTTGGAGGAAAACTTAAGGGAGAAAATAGTTGGGCAGAAAGCAAAGAGCTGGAGAGGACTTATAGAGAGAAGCCGGGCTGATCGGATGGATCATGGGTATCAGCCCACACTTGGGAAGCAGTGTCTTTGTAGTTAAGCAAGGAATTCCCCACTGATCCTGGCGCAATGAGCTTCAGGTTGAGCTGGATCTTGCAATTGACGGCGGCTTGTGCTTGCAGAGTCGCCCACTTGATCCAGGGGGCTCGACAAGGATAGATTGTTCCGGACGTCGTGCACAACAAAGAAGTAGACGGTAAGAACGATTGGCTTTGAAAAGTTTAGCAGATTCTATTCTTGCTTCTCTAGATCCTCAACCCAAATGCCAAGCCCGGCCACAGAGCAGAAAGAAACGTCCGGTGCTGAATGTTTTCCAGTAATTTGCATGTTTTCAGTAGGGGTAGAGGTAGAGGGATGAGGAAGTAGGAGTGAAACGAAGATCAAGTAGGAGAAGTAAAGAAGCTTCTCGAGGGTTGGATCTTTTATGGAGAAGAACCTCAACCCAACGGAATGCTCTTGAAAACGTTGCCCTGTCTTTTGTGCTTTTTGCTTTATAAGCCAAGCAACAAATAAAGGCAATTGCGAGGGATTGGAGCTGCTGTGACCCCTCTAGCGGCTTTGATCTTCCACTGCTCGTTTCTAGTACGAAGCCCCGCCCCACCAGAAACCAATGGACGACTTTGTGATCTGTAGAAAAGATTGTCATCCAAGACCACTTCTAAAGTACCAGATAGGTTTGGAATCGGTCCCGTACTCACAAAGAAGTAGAGGGAAGCCATTGATGGCGTAGAAGCAGTCCTCGACCTATTTAGAACCACCCTGTCTGCACGGCACGTTCTTCTTCGGACTTGTGTCCAACTGGATTGGTCAGCTCTTTCCATGATTGCACTCTCTGAACATCTTGAAGCGCTCCATTTTTGTTTCTTGTTTAGTCTGCCGTGGTGAAACCAGAGGTCAAAACTCGGAGGTAAGAGGACAGAGCGCTTGACAAAGGACACGGAGAAACGAGCATGTCTGACCAGTGTACAATTCAACAGTATGATCGAAAACTAGAAGTGGGTTTGGACTCCACGCAAGGCTCTAGCTTGGCTCGAAATGACGCGCAGGAATTGGGTTTTCCAGAGGCTGGGTTATGAGTACCCTTCCACTGGACAAGTGACCGGTTCAATTCAGCTGCCTAAGCAAACAGTCTGCCCTTCGTCGATAGATTACCCGACCGTTCTGTGAAGACGTGCTCATTGCTCCGTATTAGGAGTCATCAGGATGCAAAAGGCGCTCAACACATACGCCCCTTCCTCTGAATCTTATAAGCTCAATCTGTGGTACAAGAGAATTTCCATATCAGCAAACCCAGATATCAAAGCCCACACGTCATGAGTCTCATCCTTGGCCTGAGGAACTCCGATTTGAGCGCGTCCTTGGAAGTCGTGACGAACAAGAAGATGTCAGGAATTCAAACCAGCTTCTTCTATAGCGCGGATTAAAGTATTAGCCAACTGTACAAGCTGATTCTTCGGTTCTGCCGCTCTTTAATTGTTTGCCGCTCATCACATGTTGTCTTGGTTCAGTGGCACTGGAGCTCGAGAACGTCCCAATCTACCGGCTCATCGCGACTCAGATTGAACAAAGACGTCCCCAACTGCCTTAAGATCCCTCGATGTAACAGGTCATGAGATTGTTTTGAGAGCGGTAATGTCACTAATCTTCAAAAAGCTTGTTTTTACCGGTTGTCCTTCAAAGACTTCTGCCCTTCTTTTCCTTTCCAGTTTTCACCGTTCAACCCAGCAACGGAACGTCCTCTGCGATGGATCGTTCGAGGCGCAACAAGAAGGAGACTGTAGCCAACCTGGCGTCTCGGCGTTTGCAGACCTGCCATTCCAACATCACCATCGCCGAGTGGTCACAGTATGTACGTATATACCGTTCGGCTTGGAACCCGAGCAACAGGGATGAAGTGCGCGCCATTTTCAGACGAACTTTGAAGTCCGCGAGCCCGTACAGAGACAGTCAACTCGTAAGGATCAGGTGAGCACAACACGTGCGACTCAAAACTCTGCTTCCGGGAATCGAGCAATATAGTGTTAGAACCTACTCAAGCAGTTTTGCAATGACAGGCGCGCGGCCGTCACTAGAACAACTTCTGTGATGTTTTCAGACTCTGCCGTTCGTGGTTGAACTGAGACTCGTTCCAATCTCAAAGCTCCTTTTGGAAAAAAGCACGCCTGTCAAAGGTTTGGAGAATAGCGTATTGGGTGTCCTTTGGCTTATCTTCGGAGCGGCCAGCTGACAACGGCTGGCTTTTCACGTGTATAGCACAAATCTCGCCGGTGTTATGTTCTTTCCTCCGGCCCGGCTACTTTTTTGAAACGGTGCCGGAGACTTCAAAGCGCTCGCTTTCTTTCATCATTGAACTACCTGTCTTGCCGTTATCGATCGACCGGTCTCTCACATCCCACTTTGGATCTCCAAGTTTTCGCGATGGCACGTCGAAGCCATGCCAGCTGTAGACCTTCCCAGGAAAAATGAGCAATGTAACCTCCGTTTCCCTTTTGCGCAGTTTCGTACATCTCTAATATTCGCGGATGCGTGACGTGGTGACGCCTTCTCCTAGAAGCCGTCGGCGGGACCTTGCTCCCTCACTTTGGGGACACGTCCGTGATCGATGCGCCGCACGGTCGCGGCGCACGCCAGCGGCCCGGCGAAAATGGGAGGGAGGGGGGCGCGCGCGCAGGACGGTGCGAACCGGCCAGGAAGGTCCATTGACACGCGCGCACACATCTGCGCACATCGGCCAGGACGGTCCTCCGACGCGCGCGCGCAGATCGGTGCGAACCCGGCCAGGACGGTCTCGTGACGTGAGCGCACCGTGTGCGCGGGTTAACGCGGGTTAAGGGCACCGGAGGCGCCGTCAAGGGCAAGGCTTTGGCACTACCGCCGTTTAGCCTAAGCTATCAGGCGCTTCGGCAACTGTGGCGACTGTCATCGCGCAGGCCTGACAGGAAGGGGGACTAAATGAGCAGAATTGACGACGTATGTCATGTGTAGAGATTTGGTTCTGCCAGCGCTTTTGCCTTCCCGGCCGAAGGATTGGTAGGAGCAGCCTCGACCGCGTTGCATATCACTCGATGCTGCGCCATTTGCACTGATGCAGCCAGATACGTGGTCCTTGTTCCGGAGAGCATCATAAGCGATCGTTCACCATGGATTCCATCGCGTATAAACACATCAGATTGATGCTTGGCAGGACCGAAGAAGACTCAATAACCCCATCATGCGACATCCTGCCAGGCTGGGACCGTAGTCGGAGCTCCTATGTTCACGATCTGAAGCCGGTGCAACTACAGTAGCTGCTTTACAGTAACATGCCATGTCCGAACATATGTGCCCCTGCGGCGGCGCGCGGTCGCGCCGCTGCCGGGACCAGACCGTCGCACGATCGTATCATCCGAATCAGAACCTTGCAGAACACACTGAGCACCACCGCTGCCGGCCAAAGTAATCGATCTTGGTAGATTGGTTGATTCAATGGTGACTTCCGACTTGGCTGACCAGCTCTAGCCTGGCTAGTTCTGGTCAGACTCAGCGACAAGTATTGGTTGCACTGAAATTTGCGCAAGCAAGGGCCGCCGATGCCGGCGTCACGCCATCACTGATCAGTTTGATTGACCATGGCCCGAATAATTGCAGCGCAGCGTTGGTTTTACTATGGCACCATGATTAGTCGCGTGGGGTACGTACGGGTACCAAGTCTGTCAAATTTCATGAGTTGCTAGAGTGAAAGATGAGTAAGTTGCAGGGCGGAATTACACGTGCATATATGTAGATATATATGTGAGTCTAGCTGATGCTGGTCTAAGTTATTGTCGTCTACGTTTATAAAATACATGTGGAATTGAATCTGCGGCGCCTAAAATATGCATGCATGCGCTTTCAAATGACTCATGGTGCCACGGCGGCCATGCAGCCTGCGCGTGGCGGCCTTAGTCATGAGTAAGTTGAAGGGTTGTAATGATGCAGTATCCCACGGCCGGGCCAACGGTACGTCATTAAGTTCTACAAAGAGAGACTAGTAGCGGACGATGCGCCTGACCCATACTATAGTAGCATACTGTGATAACATTTGTCGTTCTTCAATGCCAGGCTTTCGTTTCCATTGTTCAAACGACATGGTATGATACTAGCTAACAATGGAGGTCGAAGCAGGGCATGCTTGCATGTAGCATGCGGCGCTCTTCAAATCAATTGATCGGACTAGGTTTCCAAGCCAAGAGCCTGAGCCTAAGTACCAGCATCTCGAGAGACGTAGCTCTTCAATCGTCTCATGTATTGAGGCAAAGCCTCTCGTGTTCCGCACTACAGAAAGTCAAAGAAAGTAGTTACTATGATCATAGTCCAAATAATGGAAGTCCAAGTTTAACGAACGAGTACACTAGCGCCCCTGTAAAGACGTAACTATCAACCCGATCGAGAATGCCCCCTGCAAGGCGAAAGATGGGTAGACAGCTTAAGGCAAGATGCTGGATTCGGAACAGCCTCAAAGCAAACGGAAAGTATCTCTGACAATCTCCGTATCAGAAACAGCACGTTGGTATTTCAGCATCGTAGATTACGACTATCATCCGCAAATTGTCTCAAGGTTTGATTCTGGGCACATGTGACTTCACATTGTTCGCCTTGCTGTTCTGTTACTCCGACTAAGACTCTCTGCTGAGATTGCAACTACGACTCTGAGCACATACTAGTGAATTTGTAACGGATAAATTGAAAACGGAGTGCAAAGAAACAGTTTTTGAGCGACCAAATGACATGCAAACAAAAGCCCACGAGACAATTGAAAACAGCATACAACCAAGCGCTAGTCAGCGTGACCGTTTCGTTCAGCGCGCAATCTCCTCGATTGATTTTACAGCCGCCACAAGGTTACCAAGATGATCTATTCCAAGCCCAGGTTAATCGTCAAAGTAACGGGATCCGTCAATTCATCAAACACGCTGGCGACGCGCTGCGAGCACCAAAAATATCCGAAGTATCTAAGCTGCAAACCTCAGAACCCTGATATCTTTGTGATGCATCGACGCGGTTCTCACCATGGCCTGGGATGAGGTCGCCCGAGTCCTTGACTTCCGCGTCCCGTTTTATCATGGACTCGGTCAGGTCGCCGAACAGGCTGGCGATGAAGATGAGCGTTGCGAGAGTGGCCGAACTGGGCAAGGAAGGACAATTCCATGAGCGCCGTTCCCTTTGTTTGGAGAAGCGAGTCAGAAAGTAACTCCGGAAATGGTCGCCCAAGGGCGACGGAAAAGCAGGCAACCAACCGTCGTGGTCGCTGCTTTTCCCGGTCCATTTTCCAATTATGGCAACGCTTTGCTTTTGTAGTTGCAGGCGAGAATGTTCACGTTGGAAAGCAAGGCACTGATTGGCGAAAGAAAACATCACATAGTTGGTCTGCGCTTTTCGAAACCAGGGCGGTCCCTTCCTGAATCTCAGGTTCCATACAATCTTGGCACGAAAAGAAAAGAGGGGGCGAAGACTTCGACCCCAACAGCGAAACTGAAGACCAATCTACTCGACTAAGCCAGTAAAACCAAGACCAAGTCACGCCGAGGGCGAGGGGGTCCAATCAAGAAGAAGGGCGTTGCAAGGCCTCGTTCCTCAGAGCTTGCAAAGCACCTAATTGTCGGCAAGCAAGAAACAAAAGAAAAGCTCAGTAGTCCATAAGCCAAGATTCTGTGAGAGCCCAGGATGCTTTTGGAAAGTCTCTTTGCTTAGCCATCAGTATTCTTCTTCTCACGTACTCACACGCCAAGGACTTTTTCATCTGCCAAGATTCTCCACCACGGTTTTTGTGAGCGCGACTGACAAGAAGAAAGACAACGATTGCAGGAACTCTACTAAAGTCTCGGACCGTCAAATTCTCTCTGGATGACCAGATTCCTGTGAAGGGTAAGATTCCGCTTCGCCCGGATTGAGTGAGCGCTCATCTGCGGTCCTCAGGACCAATGACAACGCGTTGATCAATCACGCAGTATGAAAAGTACAGACCTAGTACACGATTCAGCTGGAGCGGTAATCTGCAAAGCCGTATGAAAACCGAAGATGCGAAGCTGGCAAGCCTAGCAGTTTTCAATTGACGCAGAACGCAACGGAGGCATGCGGCTCTGCCTACGACTTACGAGAGTCCGTCAAGATCCTCTTGAGCCCGCACAATCCCGACGCGAGACACTCAAAACCCCGACACTCAAACCCCAAAAAATGGACACCGCGGGCCTTAGAATGGAAATTGGGAGGCCCCACCAATGCAACTCACGGCGTGATGCTGGTTACTGCAAATACAACGCTCGCGACCATTTGCTGAACGCCGTGCCACAGGAGCCAGAATGGGAGGACGACAGTTGCGGCCGCAATGATAACGGGAAAGAGTAGGACAAACAGGCAGCATCCTGAGGCGCTGACTGACGTCATGGGGAGCACGATGTACGGCTCTATGACTGGCGCTCTACACACGGACAGCGAGGGAGCTCTGTAAGCAGACCAAAATGACAGAGAATAACAGGACTTAGCAAAATGGGAACACTAGCAGATGAGGTTTGTGCAAAAATATTGTGTGGTATAGACGGCTCCTCGAGCGGCTCTTACTACCGGACAGGGCGGCTTTGAAACTCGTGGAGGCGAAATCAGGCCAGCAGAAGGCAACGAGCACTTCGGAACCAGCGGCATGAGAGATGAAGAAGGTGTGTGACACGAAAAGGCGCACACTCGCGAGAACGTTCCTGAGAAACCCTCAAGCAGAATGACAAAGAAGAGGGGGGACCGGAATATCAACATAACGGCACACCCAAGAATCGAAAGAAAGCAGAAAGCAGAAGAAAAAGAAGTGAAGGCATCCAACAGGCACAAGCCAAAATAGGAACAGTAAGGGCGTTTTCATTGGTAGAAACAGAAAAGGTATTGGACAAGGCAGTGGGAGGAACGGCGTGCGCTTACCTGAGCATCGAGACCGGCCAGTTAAAGAGCCGCCCCAGTGCCACCGCTACGACAATCGACGACAGCAGCCCCATGATGGCCCCCTCTACCGTCTTTTTCGGGCTGACGTCAGTCAACGGCGTCTTTCCGAAAGTCTGCGGAAGCGAGAGTGACGTCAGCTTGGGAGAGTGAGTGCGACCTCGCGAAGCAACAATTCTTTGTTGTCATCGATCACCGCAATGTTCCAGAAACATCCAAAGAAGGGTCGAAAAAGAAAGCATCTTTCAGCGAAGTACCGATGGTGATTGAAACGAAAAGTGGCTTCATATTCCCCTGCAGCCGGCCTACAGAACGCCTACAGGACGTATTTCCTAGGTGGCGCAAAAAACATATATCAAGGAGAAGGCACTGGTTTGAGAGCAAACCCAAGAGAGTTCTTCCCTGCCTAACAAATAATCCTGAGCAAACCTTGTGTTTTGACAAGCTTTTCACCGACCCAATTTCCAAGGTACCGTCATAATCTCCGGAACGTACATCTTGACTCAGGAAGCGCTCGGAAGACCAAGACCAAAACCAACAATAAATGTGACGTCTTTTGAGGAGCGCTGAAGCATCAAACCAAAGCAAATGGCTATCACCTTCCCCCCGAAGTACGCGCCTACATCCGCGGCGATTATGCAGGCAAAGGAGATGAGCGTCGCTATCAGCCCCACCGTCCAATGGGCGGGGCCTCCTAGGAGAATCGGCCAATTCCGCACGATTACTGCAGCGAAGGACAGGCGTCAGCATCAGGCTTCCTGAACACTTTACAATCAAGTGTGCACTCGTCACCGCCGCAAGCTCTTGAAGGAGCCCAGTCGAATGGTCACTCGAACCTAAACTCCCAGCGAGTTCCTGCATGGCGAGTGCCCGAGGAATCTGATTGTGAGGAGATAAACGTCTCTGATAGATTGAAGACGGGGGAAGGTTCTCTACTAGGAGACCCAGTTTCTTAGAACCTCGATGCGTCCCTTGAGACCTGCTAATCCACCTGATTGTCTGTTCTAGTAGGACTGCTCACATCCTTGTACGGTTCAAGGTCCAGGTCGTTCAGTCGCGCTGCAGGCAGAGAAACAACTGGAAGCTACGGTCGCAATCGACACCTGTCGATGCTCGTGAACGATTGATGGGCGGCGGATTCCGAGCACGATCACTGATCATGTCTGTTCCAAAAGTCCCGTTCAGCGCATGCAGTCATGAACCTTAGTCAGAGAGCCCAGAGGATAGCACGTTACAAAACCAAACAGAACCAAAGGACCACTGCGCGCGTCACTGCTCACCGCTATTGAGGGCGGGCGCGTTAAGCATCCGGAGCTTGATCCAGAAGACGGGGAGGTAGCTGGTGTAAAAGAGGCCAAACACAGTGGTCGTGAACTGGGAGAAGCGGGGCTTGGTGGGTTGGAGCAGAAGGACCATCATCAGCACGAACGCGGTGGTTGTCAGGGCCACACCGATGCGGCCGCCACAGTACCTGGACGTCAGGAGATCTCTTTGTTGACTCAACACTGGTGACCCTCGAAAAAGGTTGGCAAAGACGTGCTGGGTTGACATGAATGTTGGCGTTTGCATTGGGTGCCATTGTAACCAGGCGCGGTTTGATTGAAAATGAGCTGCTGACGGTGAGACGGCAAGAAGGATGAGGGCCACTAATTTTCGACCCCAATTGCGTTCGTAACATGACGATCTCGACATACGAGTCCAGGCCATGGCGGTGGCGGCGTAGTACGGCCTCCTTTTTGGTCCCAAAGATTACTCTTGCTCGTCAATGAGAAAACACTCACGGCTGATCGACTTCTCTCGTTAAAGAAGGACACTATGAACTGTGCACTTCCCCGAGAAGGCGAATGCCGAGTTGGAGAGCACACCGGCTCGAAGCTGGGCGGCTTACATGGTGATGATGGGGAAGAAGAAGGCCATAGTGTTGCAGGCGTAGATGGCGATGGTGGGAGGGGGTACCGAGTCCTTCACCATGGCTTTACTCTTTACCAGGTTGAAGTACTCTTGACTCCCAATCACTTGTACCTGCAGGTATGGTACGGTTTTGATCTCGATTCGTTTTGGTCTTAAAAGAGTCCTTTACCATGGCTTTACTCTTCACCACCTTGAAGTACTCTTGACTCCCAATCACTTGAACCTGCAGGTATTGCACGAATCTTATCCTCTCTGGATGCCGCAAGGATGGGTTTCATCGCAAACGCGCCCTTCTCCATGACTCTACTCTTCGCCAAGTCGAAACACTCTTGAGTTCCAGTCACTTGTGCCCGCAGGAAGGTCATCTCGGAGCATCAATTTCGTCATGAGCCCCAGATCGGCCTGATTGCGAGTGTGGAAACCAGTTTCAGGGCGATCCCGAGATTATTTGGCAGGAGTGAGCGGTGTAACGGCGCTGGCAAACACTGCCTAGTGCAAGAACCGAGACATTCCTTGCTATCTACAGCCGTAGCATACATCTGAAGCGCAGTGCACAGTACCCGTCTCAATGACAGCCTTGCCCATGACATGCACAAAAGCTCATACCGTACCGCCACTGTGAATCCACATAGAAAATAATTAGTTTACCCCAGGTCGAGAATTTCAGGACATTATTTGCTGCCTGGTCGAAACGTTGACATGAAAGAAGAAGGATTTGTGGACCCAAAAAGGCTCTTTTTAGCAGGCAAAACGGGCAAGAAGGGAAACCAAAATAGTTTGATCTGGCCGGTGCGAAAGCATAAACCTTTTAGATTAAGATTACTCGCAGACTTGAGGTGCGGATTCGATTGGCAGTACAGTGCTAAGGCACTTCCTAATCGTTCCAATCAAGGGGTTCTTACCACAGCCAGGACGAGTGTGAACCACCACCCCCCCGCGATGACGACCGAGCCGGCTACGACCCCGATAAGCGTCCCGAAGATGAGGCGGTTTGCTAGGTTGGAGATGACGGCGGGCGCTTTTTTGGTGACGGCCTCCGTCACTGCCTCCAGAGGGGAATCCTTTGCAGGCTGTGGTTCCTGGAATAAGAATCAATCTACTTCAGTTGAAGTCGATGGATTCGACCAGTTTTACATTGAGCTGAACTAAAGTGTGTCTTGGGTCAACAGGTTCGACCTGCATAGATACAGTTTCGATGGAAGTTGCTCAGCTCGCGTCGGTCCACCGGTGCAGATGCTGGATGGAAGAGGGATTCGGTGCATAAGCAATCCAACATATCCATTGACAGGAACAAGTTGATTGTCACACAGAGCTGTAACAAGGGAGAGAGGAATCGGGCCCGTCATTTAAGGCATACTATGGAGTCCAAGAGACTCTCTTGTAGGGGGTGGCAAGCGATGTGTGGTGGATGATAAGGCACCAGACTTGTAGCAATTTTATGCCCACGACTGTTTTCTCAGATACGTGTAGGAACACTACCCAACCTGCCCAGTAAGCATCCCTAACCAAGCACTGCCCATCCGGAAGGTGCAGTACCAAGACTGCACCGTTTTAAGGAGATTCTGTGAGACTGCTCTTGACAAGCAGTGGCCAGATGTTCAATCATCTAGACTACTGGCGAAGAGGTAAAGTGATGATAAGATCCAAGCTAACACTCAAAACCCAACATAGTTTCGCTATGACGCGTGCTAAACCTCCTTCCTAATCCCAATTGCCGCAGAAGTAAAATTTGAGATATTATTTCTTCAGGGATCAATCAGGATATTCAAGGTCACCATGGTGAATCGCCAGGTATGAGACCAGGGACGTGCTGCACTCGACAAAGACAGCCAAGTAGAACTCTTCAGCAGGTTTGAGCCAATGCTGTACTCCAAACAGGCGGCCAGACACAGGACGCCGGTTTGGTTTCAGCGATGGAATACGGCCCAATCACAGCAATGCCCGAACAGACGGCCACCTGATTACTGGCCAGGATGCTGCCACAGGTACAACGCCGCAGAGTGGTTATCACCATATCAAATCAAACTAAAAGATGGTGACTTAAAAGGCGTTCTGAGGTGAATGTCAGAGAACAAATTGCACTGTTTATTCAGGGCAACATGTCAAGGTGACGAGGTCAGAGCAGAAACTGTATGTTCCAAGATTGACCGGATGCAACATCCATTTTAAAAACCGAAATGTACCATGACCAATGCAGCCTATGATGGAATGCACAGCGCGGAACAAAACAATGGACCTTTGAACAACGAAGGTACAGGCACTTGCATCATCCTGACGTGTTATACTCCACCAGGCTCATGTCTGCGTCCAAACAGCCAATAAGGACAATGAAACAGAGCGAACTTCCATTGGTCAGGCGCCACCAACCTGTTCTTTTGTCAAATGCGCAGCCCTGTCAATTTGGTAAAGGTGCAAAGGCTGGCTCTGAAATGAGCGCCAGATACCCGCACATTGATCGCACATTGATTGTTGATAAAATGGAACGGAGAGATGGAGCCTCCACTTCCAACTCATTTGGTTGTGTCAACCTTGAGCGCTTGGACTCCTTATCCAAGTGGCAATCCAAAAGGAACAAAAAAAGCAACGATTGGGCATGAAAAAGAACAAACATTGGTTTCACATTGTCAACTTCACATCTCGTACATAGCAAGGGCAACCACCAGTCCGCGAAGCACTCTTTAGGCGTGCTCATATACCAGTCAACGAGTTTTCGATCTTTTACCTCATTTGTTTGTTGTCCTTCTGCCGAGGCGCCCACGCATGCAGGCCTCCTCCGACCCTCATTTCGTCCCTGACATTCCCTGCCTCCCCACCACTGGCTGAATCTTCCTGCATCTCGCTTCGCTAACCCCTCGCTTAATCCAGCAGCTTCCAGATTAAGGCGCCCTGAAGATGCACATTGCCACTGGTGGGTACCTAGGCTTGCAAAGGCAGACTGTTGCCTTGACAATTGGCGGCGCTTGGGATGAGGGAGCGTGCTAGTGTGACTGGACACTGAGAGACTCTGCCTGTTACCAAAAGGATTGATTCCCACTCGGCATGCCTGGACTGCGGCTTTAGCCGCAGACATAGCTGGGACCTCAGATTGCAGCACAATGCAGCAAAAGCTGGTTGCACACAGATTGTTGGAGGTTGGTCAATGCTGGCTTCTAGGTGGCAGGTGCAGGGCCTGCCTTCTGCACACCCTTTTTGCAATGAATGCCAAAAATCATTGACGCAGAAGTCTACTTGACATATGCTAAAGGCTGCTCATTGCTAGATGTAGCACAACCTGCATTTTGTAGACCAACATTGCAAGGCCTTCACTAAACAATGTGCTGCCAATGTCAACCCAATGTCTACACTGTTGTTCTTCAGGTCCTTTTCCAAGGGGAAAGGTTTCAAGAAGCGCGGCACTGCGCCTTAGGCTTTACTACCAAGCGTCTACAGGGAAGAATCACTTCACATGAAGACAACAATTTCTTCTTGTTTGTCGCCACCTTTGCCTCTCTCTCCACTCCAGCTTCTCCCTCCAGCCTCTCCCTCCTGACACCTGACACAGGTCCTGAGTCCTGCAATCGATGTTTGTCATTCCCTGCGGAAGACCTGAGAGCTCGAACTAGAGCGAGTCAGTACATTCTCTCCAGACTCCAGCACGCGATGACAAGTTCGCACTGATGATCCAAAGGTTCAAGTTCACTTATACGAATTGGACGGTCAGACATTTTTACAGTGATTTGAGCCGGGTTTCAGTAACCAGTTACTTCTACTGGGTTACCATGTGGGAAACCGGTAGAGGATCAGCTTTCAGAGGAAAGGACTGCACCGGTTGTGAGTGAAAACGGGGAGCAGGCCCCGGGCCTGGCCCTGGCCTCAGCCTCAGTCAGGTGGCATTATAAACCCTGGCGACAAGAATGTCCTCATCCTCTTCGGACTAGCCTTGACCATTAAACGGACCACGGTGGTCAGAAGCGGCGTGGTGGCCAAGAAAGCGTGTCTTTTGTCAATCTTTGAGCGACCACATATGCTAAGCTAGAGTTCTGATTGTCGCCGGAATTTCCCTCGGACTTCAAATCTGTGCATCATATGGGCGCTATGGCGCCGGCGGCTTCTTTGCAAGCTCTCCAGACTCCAGTCGACTGAGCAGGCTAAAGTTGCAGCTGGCCTTTGGCATACCGTACCCAAAGCAGGGAGAATGCAAGGCCCTGTCACCTTGTCCGAGTAGGACACGGTGCTGCATTGGCAAAGCTCACCTGCACCCACATTGGTGTATGCATCGCCCTCCCGCAACTCTTGGACCCTTTGAAATGGAGCTGTTGTCACGTAGAGCAAAGAGGATATTGAAATCAAAAAACCAGGGCCACATCGTGTGCAGGGCTTGAGTACAGCACGAAATCGAGCTTCCAAAGTCTCCGGACTGTCGTTCAAGCGCTGACATTCAAACTGGAACAGCGTGAGCTAGCCATCCTTGGGAAGAGTCCTTGCATTTTCTTTTGGTACATTCCATCTTGATGGTTCAAGAAATTCAGAAATGGATAGTGCTGATGTGTAATGCACACCTGTTTTGGGAAGGGCACTGTGGTCTCTACCGCCGGTGGTTATGAGTGTGGTCACAAAACCTCAGCGAATATCGGCAAAATTGTTATCTCAGTTGCTTGAAAAGCACTCAGCAAAGGCGTCGAGGCTTCTATCCTGGTCTCTTGTTTTCATTGGAGAGTCTGGCATTCTAGCAGCTTCAATGACATTGCATTCTCTTTGTCCTTTAGCCCGTAGGAAGCTTTCGTAATGTCTTCCGGTCTCACCTGGTCTTTTGCATTGCTCGCTTCTTAAATCAAATTCAGATTTTGTAGCACTGCTACAACTTACGCCTGACAAGCATTAAACTACCAAAGAATGACTCAGCTTGTATGACTCAGAGCTCTTTATAGCAGCTTAGATCAATGATGAGCATCTTCTCATCCAAATCCATTGTTCCATTAGTGGTTGAACAGGGCCAAAAAAGAGCGTTTAGATACAAAGGTTACACCTTTTTCCATCCTGTCTTCTCACCTTTGTCGGCACCAGTGCTTTACTGCAGAGTGGTACTCAGGCAGGTCTTTGCATCTCGGAGGTCAGAACGTGGATGCTTGTTTCTTCTAATGGCCGCTTTGCTTGCAGAGTAGCTTCGCAAGCTTGCCATGTGCACGTCAATGCAGGCTGCATGTTTATGGTAAAAGCTTGCTTGTTGTTATGGCTGCTTGGCTAAAAGAGATTGCAGCGCTTGTATGCAGCTCTGGTCTGCAGACAACGCAGGGCGTCAGATACGAAACATCTGCTTTCCCATGGTTTGAGAACTACCAGCTAAAGGAAAAGTCTCGGTCTCTGCACGTTGACTACTTAGCGTGGTTGGGCTCAGACTCTGCTGTCCTGCAGAGTCCAGACTGCAACTTGATGAAGCACATGGTCTTGCCTTCCCTTTCCTCCTTTTGCCACAGGCATTATTATTTTGAAAATGGATAGATTGCGACAGCTCTTTGTGACCCTTCCTGTGTTTTATCTCCCAGGGTTGACTATCAGCCTGCCCGCGATGGACTGCTAGGAGGAGCCTAAGTATGCCTGCTTGCAGGTGAAAGGTAAGCTCCCATTTGCTCCCGTTGTTTGGTTCATCATCTCTGAAAATGCAGACGTATGTGCTCCCTTTCAATCATAAAACTTAGAAGATGGCTGTGACACAAGCATGTTCACGTATTTAGCAGGTATTCTGGAATTTTGTGCCGCGTCACTGAAATAACTGCGCGGGTATTCCAGGACGTGGGGATTTGAGATGCATGAGTTCCCTGCAAGCAAACTTTTCTTGTTGCACCCTCAAAGAGAGTATCAAATTGTGCCCTCCAAACTACCACTACCGGGCCAAATGCCTTCAGCAGCCTTCATCCTGGACCATGTTGGGTTCAATCAGCATCAAGCAAACTTGGGAAGTGGTCTGCCATTCAATCCGTTGCAATTGAATCTTCATCGCTATTGTTGCTGAGCATATTGAAGCTTGCGGCGGAGGTTTTCTGATACTCTTGATATAAGTGGGTTGAGATTGAGGACTTGGAACTTAGAAGTTAGATCCAAGAGGCCATCGACAACCCAAGATCTTCCATTTACTGAGCGCCTGAGTGGCCACAGGTATGTGGCGTTTTTGCATTATGGGAGACTCCTCCAATCCGCGGCGCTTTTTGGAAAACTCTTAACACCTGCACTTGATACAAACACTGGCCGGATGTTTGCATGGGCAACGCAGTTGTCCCCGCTACCCACCGTACAAGCTATCTAAGTCAAGATTGTCAAGATATGAATCATCCCCTTTCCAAAACATTACACCACCTGACGTAACATGTGCGCCACCCCCTTTGCAGGTCACTCATAGCCAAGTAGATACTTCTGATTCTCCCGATGGACCCCCCCGGGGGCCAACTCGAAAGGGAATCATCGTTCAAGTCCGCGGGGGACAGGCTCAGCCGCGAGTCTAGTTTTGCCTCTGTTGGGGAGGCCTTCGGAGCGACGCCGAGCCGTGAGGGCTATGCCTCACCCGACCGGCAGAACCTGGAAGGGTTCACCTACCAGCCTGACTTTCCGCCCCCGGAGATCACAGCCAGTCCGGTCCCCCCGGAAGAGAAGCCCGCGCCGGCGGGGCTGGAGCGGTTCTTTTCCGCGCGGCCCGCGTTTGACATGCTCTTCCGGAGGGGATCCCTTGACTCGACGCTGCGCTCACAGGACCTCTCGGGGTTCATCAAAGCGGAGGGTCTGAGACCGCCGGAGGAGGGGGGATCCCCCCCAGCCGGAGCCCTTGTGGGAAGCGCATCCTCTCCAGACTTCCGCCGCACAGTTTCGGTGGGGTCCCCTCGCAGGTATTCTGGCCCCCTGGCGGGATTGGACCCACTTGCAAACGAGGAGGAGGATTACACATTTGTCCGCAAGTGGGGGGCTCACGAGGGGGTGTCTCCGTCAGTTCGGTCGTCTTCGATTGGGGGCCGGTCTAGTTCGAGGGAGGTGATGATGTGGATGGGGGAGGCTGGAATGCTGGACGAGGAAGATGAGGTCATCATTCATGACGAGACGAAGCCGGAGCCGCGCAAGGAGGAGCCGCGACCTGCATTTGGATGGTGGCCCTTTGGGCGGAGGCGCTCGCAGGAAGGGTGAGTGTCTGAACGCGCAAAGTGAAGCGATATAGCCGTGCTTCTTTTGTGAAGTACCAGTGAGGTGGTACTGTAGGGCAGATGGTTGAGAGGCTGCACCTGACCTTGAAGAGCTCTTCATGTACGCCTTTTCAAAATGGAAAGGTAACATTTTCGAAGACCAGGCTTTTGAAGTAAGTCCAATTGTTGATCAAAGGGCTGGCTCACCCGAATTGGCTGGTAGCTTCGAAGAACAACGTCAATAGTCCAAGAAACGGCCTTCTGAAACCCAAGACTTTTGGACGCTGGCACATGGGATTGGCATGCCATGTCATCAGCAGGCTGCCTGATATGTTCCTTCTTGAGGACTCGAACTTACCCCCCCTTGGAGGGCCCTGATCCAAGACAACCATGATTCATTGACCCTTCTTTCTCCTCGTACTTGCAGTTCCAACCCTGCAAGCCCCAACACATCTCAGGAGCTGGGACCCCACTCTGAGCCGTCCGCAGAAAGTGTTGCTGGCCCACAAACCCAGCCCCTGGACTCAGAACCTAGTGCGGGAAGCCTGCGCGGAAGACTGGTTCCGGAGGAGTCGCTCAGCTCGGAAATTGGGCTTCCGAAAGCCGCAGGGGGCGCAACCCGGTCGGGGGGGGTGCAAAGGACGACCGGGGCAGCTTTTGCTGCCAAGGCTGTGGGCGAGGCGCTCAGCTTTGAAGGCGGCGCCGAGGCGGGGGAATATGTTTCTTTGGGGATCAATGACAGCGGGAAGTCGGAGACTACTTCAGCGGCAGAAGCGAAGTCGCCCGGCATCGACGAGGCTGCGAGGAGAGCTGCTGGGACCGCGGGGTACTTTTCACTGGGCATCAACGACAGCGCAGATGATGCGGGGGCCTCGGTGGGAGGTGAGATGCCTGGTTTCCAGGTTATGAACTTGAGCTGCGCATTGTTTTATGGTTCAGTAAAGTTTTGGTCCTTTGCTTTCGGTGGTCAGGATGTTGTCGGTGGTCAAGAAAAGCCTAGGTCGTGTATGACGGTTTCGAAAGAATGGATTTGCCTTGACCTCAGGTTTCTTGCTTTTGTTTCCACGGATCAGGTTTTAGAGTCTCGTTGTTTGGCGTCATTCTTTCTTGTCATGAGTTTTTGGAAGCCGTGCTGGCTTCCGGCGTACAGTGCGGGAGCTCTCTTGCCTTGTCATGTTGCTTTGCCAGCCTCTGATCCTTCCAAGGGCTCCCATGATCAAAGATGCCTGATAATCCAACTTTCGCATCTTACCTTCTTCTGATCGCCCGTCTTTTATCTGCAGCGAAAGTAAAGGCCCGCCTAGCAGCCCCCCGCCTTGAATCCCCAGCACCCCGCTTCCCGTCTGCTGCACCAAGAGCCTCCTTCTCTTCTCAAGAGGACGTCAAGATGATGGTCTCCGGACGGCCCCCAAGCAGCGCTCCCAGCGACTTAACACCAACCTCCCTAAACCAGTCCACAGGCCCCACAGAAACATCTCGCAGCGTCAGGCAGGATGGGCAGAGCTTAGGCACTCGCTTGGGGCCGGTCAACACCGCATTCTTTGCGAGCCAGGGGATGCAACCTCCAGGTGTGTCCAGAGAACTACGATTTGTAGAGACGGCGAGTACGGGTCAGCAGACGTATCCACCCGTTACAATCGCACCTCTTAGGCCCGTTAACACCACCCCGAGTCCAAACGGCCCAGCCGTGGAAGTCTCCAGCGACCGTCAACTAAGGCCAGCCAGTGCTCCTGAAAGCCCCCCCTCAAGCGAACTAGACGTGGATGAGCCTTTTGACCCCTGGGGATCCTCCAGCGCGCTTGCTTCTGTTGATGAGGAGATGGAAGTGCACGCGCCAGGAGAGTTAACAACACCCCGCCTCCTTGCGGTCGAGACAGAGGGGCAGGGTGCGTCTGAGGAGGCAAGCGGCGGTGTCAAGAGCCCTGCTGAGAACCGAGGACGTCTGAGTGCGTCCCTGGGGCCTGTTAACACTGCCTTCTTCCGGAGCCAAGGGATGGAGCCGCCCGGTAGCTCGGGAACAGTTGCCCAAGCATTGGCGGGGGGAAGAGATTTCACGGGGACCCGCTCAGAGGATCTGGCCGAGTCTGTGGACCCTGCGGACATCGCTGGAGAGGCACCGGAACTTCGGCTTGCAGGTGCTGGGGCACGTAGTGTAAATATTCCTCCAGAAGTGAAGGGTGCAGGTGCTGGCATGTTGGAAGGAGTTCACACCGCGGGGGGGCCAAGCGCGCCAGGCAGCCTGGCGGCTACCGAGCCCCCTGTCACGGGGTGGGCGGAGGGAGTCGGCCAAGACCAGACGGTTGTTGTCCAAGAGGGGGTTCCAAGAGCCGTTCCTCCTGCGGGAGGCCCAGAAGCGTTCGTTTCGGAAGGGGGTTCGAAGGGCGTTGCTTCGGAGGGAAGGTCAGAAGGCCTTGCTTCGAACGTGGAGGGGAGGGCTACTCCAGAAACTGGGCCTGGACCTGTTGGAGTCGTTGTGGCGAAGCGGGTGGCTGAAGATGGGGTTGCCATTGCTCCCTCCAGCAAAGTTGTTAGGCAAACGGAAGTAGGCACCGGCGACTCTGCTATCGGGGATTTAAAGCACGCAGGGAAAGAGGCGACCGGTTTTTCTACGGGGGGACGAGGAGCAGGGGATTCTGCCGCCGAGACTGTGGAGAGCAACAAACCAGGCCCGGGAGTTGCGACACTGGAAATGTTGGAGGGCAAGGAACTCGGTGCGGGCAACTCGACAACAGCAATTGCCAGCAAACCAGCCTCAGAGAAGCCCGGCAGCGAACTAGGGGCGAAGAACTTTGCGGAGCCGGTCCCGCAGGTGCTCAAGCTTGGAAAGTCGGAGCCCAGCGTTGTGAGGGAAGGAGCAGAGGCGGGGGTCACAGAGGGGGCTGCAGGAGGGAAGTCGCTACCAGGTCCAAACCCGCCCACTAACCCTCTGCTAACCCCAGAAACAGCGGCCTCTGCCTCGCTGTCAGCAGTCCCCGGAATAGGAGCGGTGACTGATCGGACGGGGGGAGGCGAAGCGATTCCGGAGCAGAAAGAGCCCGTGAAAGAGAAGGTGAGCCACAGTGTGCTACTTGTTTGCATTCATCTTGATCACCAGAAATTGCCTTTTAGAAAAGTCCTTTGATGTTACATGCGTGACTGCTTAGCTTTGACCAATGAAGACCAAACAGTCCACAGAGATGGAGAACCCAAGACGCAACAGGATATCAACGATATGTCTATCCGGTTTGTGTGGGAAACCATTTCGGTTCTGTTTTGCTGCAAATTTTCCACATTTTGATCTGAATCGGAACATTATGGTGGATGATGGACTGACAAGACCTGCCTTCTTACTGAAGCCACTCAGCCCTTATTAGCTGCAGATTGTGTTCCACAAGCCTCTGTTCTGCGGCAAAGCAGTTGTCGGTTGAAGTAGGATGTCCAATAGAAACGGAACTTATTTTCGACCTCGTTACCTCTTCGTTATAGGTCTCCAGTAGCAGGGCCCCCGAAGCGGCTGCGGTTGGACCGACGGTGCTTCAGACGGTTGCAGCGGTGGGTGCAGCGGGAGCCGGGGTCGGAGTGGCAGCAACCGCTGGACGCTCTAAGGGTGACGAAGCCAGCGAAGCAGGCTCAGGGACGTCAAAAAAGTCGAAGTCCAGCCAGTGGAAGCGGTTCAAGTCGCTCTTCGGGCGCAAGGGGGCCAAGGGAGAGCCGACACCATCAAGGGAGGAGAGGGCAGCCCCGGGTCTGGACGCGCAGCGAGTGTCAAAGGCAGCAGCAGGGGCGCAGGAGGCACAGCCGGGGCAACTAGAGCGAGACGAATCCGATGACGTCTCGTGGGCTGGCTCTGTGAAAGAGGAGGAGCCTCCGCCTGGGTGGACGGAGTCTGGGGAGGGGTTCGGGGATTCGTCTTCTCAGCGGGCAAGTTCTTTGGGACCTTCAGCAGCGGGAGAGGAAGCGGAAGTCGAATCTGTGAAGCAGGAGCGAGCCCTGGGGATGCCGGATGAGAGGGGTGCCGAAAAAGCAGAGGTCAAGTCCCTCGAGCAGAAGCGAGCTGTGGAGGTGCCGGTCGTTGGGCAAACGGCAGGAGGAGCAGCAGCCAAGCATGGGACAGAGAGACCTGAAGCAGTCACGGGGAAAGCGGGGGCGGAGCTCGGCGCGGTGGAATCGTCCGAGGGTGAGGCTGTCAGACGGGGAGTCTCGGGAAAAGAGCTCGGACCTGAGATGCCAGTTGCAAGGGGCGGGGAAGTAGGCCACCAGGCAGCAAACGACGTTGAGCGTGCTAACGCTGTGGATGAAGAAGGGACGGCGCAAACGGAGGGGCTGAGTGCACCTGGTGTTGAGGAGACATCAGCGGAAACGGAAGCGGCGCAGCCGAGAGCTGGTCCAGTGGGAGCGGCAGATGGCGAGGCGCGTGAGTCTGCCGCAGGGGCTTCTGAGCAGCGGGTCACTGGTAATGTGACGGCGCAGAACAAGGAAGATGTGGCGACAGTTCCCAGCGGGGTTTTGGAAGATTCGTCGTCGGCGCCCAACTCTCAGCCTTCAGCATGGGGTCCCCTGGGAATTGCTGAGGAAGGGATCCCCCAAAGGGCTGCTGAGAGCACCAGAGTCTTCAGTGTGGCACCTCCGGACCTACCCGTTTCGGCAGCCTTCAACCCTGGGGCTGCAGATCGTAGAGCTTTGGTGGATCCGGTGGGAGCCGACCCAAAGCTGCCAGTCGATCCTCCCGGTGGCGAGGTGGCACTCAAGGAAGAGAGAGGGGTCCCCATTCTTAGGGGGTCCGTGTCAGCGCGAATCAGGGCTTTGGAGCAACTAGCGGCGGGAGGGGCGGTGTCAGGGGTGTCGGAGGAGCCCGCAGCGCAGAAGCTGACTTCGCTTGGAGAGCCAACTTGGCCGCCGAGTGCGCAGGGGGAAAGGGGCGTTGCTCGAAGTGCGGAAGTGCCTTTGGAAAGGCCGGAAACCTCCGTCGAACCGCTTGGTGAAACGGGGCAAGCCACGGGCTCGGCTGGTGCAGCAGAATCGAAGAGCGAGGCTGCCAGACGCCCGGTCGTTGTGGAACAAGGGGAGCTTTTACGCGAACCGGGGCTGCGAGATGAGTTTGCGGCCAGCAAGACGGCGGTCTGGGGGGATCTGGAGGATGATGACGAGGTGACGATGGAGGTTGTCCAGTCTCCCGGGCGCGGGGAGACGGCTCTAGAGATTGGCGGCTTTCTCCAGGAGAAAGCCGCCAGAAGCTTTGGACAGGAGGGCACAGACTTCCCTGGTGGGTTGGCGGCTCCAGAAGCCGGATCAGGCCTACTTGCTGCGCCGGGCAGAGTTGCGGAAACCGGGGCTAGTGCTTTCGAATCGAAGCAGCCAGGGTATCTGGTAGGTGACGTCATTGCTGCAGACGTGGGGCGCAAACCTCAGGATCCGATAACAACTCAACGGTCAGAGAGTCCAGTGGATGAACCTGCCTCCAAACCAGAGCGGCCGCTTCCTCAACTTGAGCGCTCCCCCTCTCCAGAGATCCCTCGGCGTTGGGGCGAGCAGAGCCCAGAACCGTCCCCTTTCGCCAGCTTCGGGGGGGTCAGCAACGCCCCCCGTGATGATGCGGCCAGCTTTGGTGGGGTCAGTGGCACGCCTCGCGGAGCCCCCTTCAGCGAGACAGGGACCCCAACACCGACCCCGGCCAGTTTCGGGGGTATCGGCAGAGCCTTCCCCGAACCCCCCTACGGTGATTTGCGCGCGCTTTCCACGCCCACCCCCTCCAGCACCCCTACTACAACCCTGGTTCAGCAGTCGGGCTTCCCCCCTGGAGCGGTGAAAGCGATGGCGAAGCAGAGCCCCAGAGAGTCGGGGGGGGTGCCCATCCCAGGATTCGCGACCCCCCCAATGCGGGTCGGAACCCCCGAACCGTCGTCCTTCGATGCGGGTTTTGCGAAGCTGAGGATCAACCTGGAGGCGTATCAGTCGCCCCCCGACGTCGTCATCTCTCCACGAACCTCCAAACGCCCCCCCAGCCCTGCGGTTGCGCCTGCGGATGCTTCTTTCAGCAGGTCAAGTGTGGGAGGGATCTCTGGCGAACAGCCCACCAAGGCGCCAGCTGTCCAGCTGGGAATGGAAGCCCTTCCTTCAGCAGCAAGGGAAGCGGGTGAAGCGGAACGGAGCCAGTTGGCACCCGGTTTGGAGACCCGAAGCTTCCAGGATGGAGCAGAAGAGGAGATGGCTGAGCCGCACAACGAGGAGCGGGACGTTTCGAAGAGAGCGCCGGCTTTGGAGGTGGGTTCTTTTCCTCTGTTGAACGCACACTCTCTTCTTGGTACTCAGCACACAGTACGCTGTCTTTTTATTGGCTGCAAATAGAGTGATCCAAGACTCAAGACGCCGGTCGAATCTTCAGGGGAACCTTGGTTTTGAAAGCTCGCACAAGATATGCAGGCCAGATGTAATATAAACAGATCTGTAGCATACCCAGGTCCTCTTTGTCGGCTCACTTAGGGGCGTGCTCAACCTGTAAGTGCAATTTGTGTTGTTTGCCGTTGACCCCCTGGGCCTGTACCTTTTGACTTCCTTTTATCATCCCTTCCCCTCGAGTACTGGCGGAATGTTATGTGCTTGTTTCTTTCTTTGTTTGTGGCTTCGTGCTCGGTAAAGAGTAACGTGGTGCTCTAGCAAACGGCTCTCGCAAGGCAATCAAGAGCTTGCCACTCTTCTTGCCACTCTTCTTGCCGTTGATCAAATTGCTGCCAGTTGGCAGATCCCCAACTCTCATCTGCTACTGTGAACCACTTCAAAAGGAGCCGCCTCCAATATTTGATCGGGGCTTTGAAGCTGAACAAATGGCTAAAACGGTTTGTCTTCTCCAGGCAACACCTTCTCCTGGCCCGTCCTCGATCTCGACCGCCCAGGGGGTCCTTTCCCCAACTCCTCCGGCGTCTTCTCTTGCCCCGGCACCTTTCCTTGGGGTGCATGCACCAGGCACAACCAACACCCCAGTCGAGGAGAAGTCGACCCCCCAGGTCGCTCTTGAATCGCCCCTGGAAGTGACACAGCCAGACACGAAGACTCCTGGTTCTGCCGGAGTGTCACACTCATCGCCCGGGGTGCCTTCACCGACCGACCCAGCGGGCCCTGTAAAGCCTGCCCGGGAGGAACCCCCGGCCACCCCTGCCGAGGGCCCGGTTCCACCAGTACCTGCCCCGGAGCAACCAGTGGTTTCCCAAGCCCCTGTTTCAGAGCCCGGGGCCCAACTACCAACCACGCCGGAGGGCTTCAGGACTCCTCCCGGCGCAGCCCGGGAGCAATCCCCGGATTCTAGTGGAGTCGTCAGCACGTCCGAAGGACAGCTGCCGAAGGTGCCGGCAACGAGTGAGGATTTGGGTGACCTCATCAAGATCGCGGAGGCCCACCTGGGGGAGGCTCGGAGGAAGTTGGCTGCGGCGTCGTTCAATGGTCGAGAAGCTGGTGAGATATATTGGGAGTTGCTTCTTTTGACAAGCGGTGGTTGTACCCAAATCTAGTTTGTTTTGACTGATTGCTTAGCCCCTGAAAGTTGAGTGACTTCTCCTTTTTCTCCTTTTGCCAAGACTAGAATTCAAAGAGCAGAGAAAGGTAACACAGCAAAAGCTGGATGATGTGCGCACTAGAACTCGAGACTCTTGCGACCCTGGCCGTATTGGGTCAGAACTGCTATTTCAGCAATTTAATACAACAGCGTGTTTCTGCAGTGAATGCGATAGATGGAGTGAAGGGTCAGTGCAAGTAGTGGGTCTCTTAACCTGTATCGTGTCAATAGCGTAGATTTGTCTCTCCTCAGCTTGTGAAACGAGGAATTGCCAATGGCCCTCCCTTTCACCGTGCAGAAAGCGAGGTGCTTGCGCCCCTTCCAGAACTTTCTCCGCATTTCTGAGACTCTGAATATAAACAATCTTATGCCTGATCTTTGTTGGCGCAGACAACGACCAAGTCGGGGAGGATCAAGCGTCCACATCCAAGGACGCGCCCAAGGGCTCGAGGGCCCTGTCAGCAGCAGCGGCGGCTGCATCAGCAGGCGCGGCAACCCTGGTAGCCGCTCATGCAGCAAAAGGTGGGGCCTCGGCGAGCAAGGCGCTGTCTTCCATGGACGGAAACCAGTCCGACACGGAGGAGAAACAGCCGGGGATAGCGGGGAAGCGGTTGGAGCTGGAGGGAAAGGCCCAGGCAGCTGCTTGGCTGGCCACAGAGGGGAGCCCCGTCAGCGTGGCACGTCAGCAGTTGGCAGAAGAAAGGGACGATCCTCTCGCTCGGGTTGAGGCCTCGGCAACCGAAATAGCAACGGGTGGGCTCAACAAAAAGGAAGAGGTGCCACCTGGTTCGGGCTCTGGCATTGGGGGGCCCGACTTGGCACCCGACTTGGCACCCTCTGGGGCTGAGGAAGACAAGAAATGGGTCGCCCAGCTGCCAGTTGTTCTGTCCGCAGCAATGCAGGCAGAGATCGGGCGAGCGAGGCGGGAGGTCGAAAATATTAAAGCGGCGCTGGATGCGGCTGAGGGAAAGAAGAAGAAGGGGGGCGAAGGCGTTGTGGTGGTCGAGGGAGGAGAAAGGAAGACGGAGGTGCCTGGCGCTGAGGAAGAAAGATCGGAGCTGTTTGGGAATAAGGACGGAACATTGGAACTGCTTGTGGGGGGGAAGCGAGAGAAACCAGTCCTAGTTGCTGGAATCAAGAAACAGCCGGAGGGACCTTTGGCTTTAGAGGAAAATTGGGAAGGGTCCGGAGAGGCTATGATCGAAGGGGCTGCAGCGATTGGGGTTGAAGTCATCGGGGCAAGCACAGAAGAGAGACGAGGTCTGAACGCTTTAGCGGGGTCTGTGGAGCTCGAAGAGGGAGAGGTCGGGGCAACTGGGGAAGGAAGAAGTGGCGCAGGGGTAACTCAAATCAGCGGCCACAAGGAAGGTCCGCCTTTCGAAGCGCTGGCGGTGTCCGAGAGCGGTTTGAAAACGGGGCCCCCCAAGAAAGAGACTGCCAGAGAGGCACCCGTGGCGCAAGTGTTTAAGCCCAGGAGCGTCACTACTGAAAAGGAGGGAGAAAGCAGCACCGAGGGTGTAACGCTCGGAAGCGCAAGCGATGGTCTGGTGGGGCCTGATTCGCCAGGAACGGAAAGAGAAGACGAGAGCGAGGGTGGGAAGGCGGCGGGCCGGAAAAGGGTTTCTTTCAGCGACGTAGAGACCCTGCATGAGATCGAGCGCTTGTCGACCGAATCAGAGGCAAGGTCTTCTACGGGTGCGGCGGTTCCGGCCCTCACAGGTGCAGGGTTATTGACGGGGTTAGGGACGGGGTCAGCAGGGAGGTTAGCGCCCATTCCGGAAGTGAACCGGACGTATTCGCTGTCGACAGGGTATGGAACCCTGCAGCCGCACTCGCGAAGGCGGGGAATCTCCGTCGAGAGCGACGCCGAGCAAGCTAGGCGCGAAACTCCAACGGTGCTGGCAGATCCCTGGGAAAGCGAAGAAGGACGACAGGACTCGAAGGGGCGAGCGGAAGATGGAAAAGCAGGGGCGGTCTTGGGGGGTGCGTTGGCTACGGGCCTGGGGGCCGGCGCGGCGGGGCTGCTCGTGGCAAGATCTGCGGCCGACCGGGCTTCGGTTACCGGGGCGGCAGCGAAAGCGGACTCTGGGTCGATCTGGTCGAAGTCTGGAGAGGCGTTCGCGGCCACGAAGAGTCCGAGTGCAGGGGGTAAGGAAAGGGCGGCTGTGGTACAAACAGTTCCAGAAAAGGAGGGTGCTTCCAGGTCGGTCGTTGTTGGGGAAATGACGGTTCCTGATGCAAGGGAAAGTGCGGCAGTGAGCGGGAAGGGTCCCGAGCCCGATGGAAAGGGAAGCGAGTCGAGAGGGGGCCCTGAGGAGGTTCCGTCCGTTCCAAAGAGCCGGTCGGTTGCTCCTTCAGGCTGGGCGGCAATCCTCGGATGGCCTAGTTCCGACGAAGCGAAGGCTGCGTCGCCACCTGTCAGCGTGCCACTCGCCGGAACAGTTGCCAGCTCCAGAAGCGCAGAGGCAGCGGCGCAACCGCAGGAGGTTTTAAGGGGAGTTGAGGGGGGCAAGAAGGAGGAAGAGCTTAAGGTCGATGCGGGGAAGAGTGTGCTTGACGGGATTGGAGGGAGCGCGCCGATGAGGGAAGGGCTTGCGGGCGTCAGCACTGCGAAGACGACGGTTCAGCCAGAAGAGCTGTCTCGAGAAAGTGGGCGGAATGAGAAGTTTGAGAAGGCGGACGTTGGCGCAGTCGAGGGGGAAAAGACGGTCCAGGTTCTGGGAGATGGTGTCGTAAGGGAGGGAGTTGAGAAGGTTCAGGGGCCGGAAATCGATGCACCAAACATGGATGAAGGAACCGTCAGTAACAAGGAACTGGCGTTGGGCGGTGGTGAGCGAGAAAATGCGGGGATGGAAGTACAAGAGAGCAATGAGATGGTGGAAAGCGGAGCGAGCGCAGCGGCGGAGGTGAAAGAAATCGAAGCTGAGGCAGCGTCTGCGGCGGGGGCTGAAGAGTTGATACAGGAAAGTGAAAGGTCAGTCGTTCGGGAAGGAAACGACGTGCCGGCGTCAAAGACAAGTGGTCCGGTTCTGGCCGAGGGAGCCGCGGGACTGGGAGCTGGGTCTGCAGCGCAGATGTCAGGGCGCGGGGTAGACGCTACGGCGGTAAACGCAGGTCAAGGCAAAGAGGGCCCGGAGCCGGTCAAAGCAGCGAGTGGGGAAGCTGACGTGATTGTCCCGATCGCGCCCGGGGGTTCAGCGCAGGAAGGAGTGTCAGGAAAGATTCGCCCAGGAGAGGAGGAAGAAGCGGCGGGGGTGCCAATGCCCCGACGCAGGGAGGGACTGGCCTTGGCGCCTGCTTTTCCGCTGGCCCCGCTTTTGGAGACCGGCGCAACCGTGGGCGCAGCGGAAAGCCCAGCGGCCAGCGGCGGGGCAAGTACACAGAACGTTACCAAAAGTGTGAGCGGTGATCGGCTCGACGTCGGCCCCGTTTCGAAGCTCGGGGGGCCGGCTGGTGTTACTGCCGTCGACTCTGGGGACACGCCTCCGGGAGGCTTAGCTGCTTTGCCGTCAACAATCCCCACCGAAACGGGCGACTTCCTTGAGGTGGGTCTTGTGCAGACGGGTGGCGAGCCCTCGGCCGAGAGGGACGGTGGCAGGCTCGTGGGAAGGGACCAACTGGAGAAGAGCGACGTGGCAGACGTTGCCTCGGGAGGAGATATCGAAGCCCCCGCTTCGGGCTTGCCAACCGAGGCTCCCCAAGCGGTAGACGTTACAACACAACCGCGCGGGCTTCCGGTTACGGGGAGTGTGCCTCCTGGGGTTGTCGGGCCGGAAGGCCCTGTGTCACATGAAAGCGTCACTCTCGAGAGTGTTTCGGACCCCACTGGAACCAAAACAGGGCCATCCATGGCGGATTTTGAGGCTCCAGGAAAGCAGGCGTCTCCACCGACAAAAGGGGGTCTCGTTTCCGCTGTTCCGTTGCTGATTCCGATCGCTGCGAGCGTGGGGGCAGCGGAGGCCCTGCGGCCGCCTGCGGATGCGCCGGCACAGGGACTTGCGCTAAGCGACGGGTCTCCAAACAGGGCCTTGAAACTTGCTGCACCGGACTCCGAGCTTGGGAAGGATCTGCAGTCGACAGGAAGGGCTGCAAATGAGAGCCCGAAGCCGCGCCATGCCAAGAAGAAGCTCAAGGCCAGTGAGGGAGGGGCGATTGGGTTAGCGGGTAACACCACGGAAACCACGGAGTTGAACCCCTCAATATCGAGACCGTCGGGGCCAAAAGTCCTGCCAGCGGCGGAGGCCACTTCGGAGAACACGGGGGTCTCAAGCGCGCAAGCGGTGCTCATTCAGGAAGAGGCCTTGGCCCAATCCTCCGCGCCTGTCTCCGCGGGTTCCGTTTCGCAAACCACGGCCGTCAAACCCTCCACTAACCCACATGACAGCCCCTCAGTAACCAGCAAAGTGATTGAAGCCCCTGTTACCGCTGCGAGCCCAGGAAACGAGATCGAGGAAATTGAGGCGGTCGCACCGGCGACTCCACCTCCGCATTCGAAGGCGCGGAGGCACCGGTTTATCGAGGAGCCCCTCGGTGGCGAAAAGCAGGGCGGCGCCAGGAGTGCGAAGTCCTTGGGAAGGGTGTCTGGGCCCGCAGAGGATTCGCCAGTGAGAGGACTTACAAGGAGGCAAGGTGAGCTGTTTCAAAGCGCAACACGTTCCTCCATCACCCAGTCGGCCCGAATTTCATTATGAAAGGATTGGGACCTCTTCGTTGGTCAATCTCAATCTCTCACGTCAGGCACCCTCCGTGCTTCCCTCTTCGTTAACTCTTCGATGTTGGAGATCTGCCTGCGAAGCTTGACTTTTCTATACTCGCCAGGGTTTTGTTTCCTAGGCCCTTAAAAGGCAAGATCTTCCGCCTCAGGGTCGTTTTGCTGAGCCCCTTTTTCCCTGAAGCTCTGTTGTCGGACCAGTCTTGTCTTGATGTCTTGTCTGTCTAATGTATTATCGGAGCTTCCGAATCCTGAATCCTTTGTCACTTTCGCCAGCCCTGGCCGCCAGTCACCAAGACAACACCGCCTTACGTTTCCCTCCTCGAGCGCCTTCCCCTGCTTACTAAATCCTACGACTCTGCATTTCACTTTTGATCTCAAAAGTCCTGCGCTCGGTTCCACCTTTTCTTGACCGCAACAACAAATCGCTCAGAACCCGTGAAGACCGGTTCTCAATGTGCTCCAAAAATGTTGGACTGTATTTTCTTGATCGTCAACCGTTAGTTTGCCCAGCGTTTTGATCACTCCGCCGTAGCTTCATTACATCATCGCCTGCTTCTTGGTTCTCCCGGCCCTGCCCTCGAGTCGCGGACCCCTCCCCTCAAGATCTTCTTCCCGAGCTTCTCAAATGCTGCGACTGCAATGTTTCACCGCAATCTCCTTACTTACTTCCTCGCTTGTTTCGTTGCACTGCCCGAATTCATCACAGTCCCTCTTCCTGTATCTTAGATTCCGCCAACCTAGCCCGCCCACTAAGCGAGGACCCCTCGCCTCGCAAACTTCCTCCCCGAGCTCTTTTAAGCGTTTCACTGTTCCTGCGACAGTGCCGTTGACCACCTATACACCGTTTTCTTTGCCTGTTCGCAACCTCTTCTTTTTCAATCTCAGGTTCTGCTAGTCCCGGCCGCCAATCACCGAGGACCCCTCGCCTCAAGATCGTCTCCCCGAGCGCATCCCCCGGGCGTTCGAGAACCCCCTCCGAGGTGCCCCGCACGCCGTCCACAATCGGACGCCGAACGCGGCTGACAAACCTTTCGAGTCGAAGTGGGTGTTCTTGCTATTTGGTCCCTGATCCGGTTTGATTGTTCGACTGAGTTCTTTGCTGCTTCTCTGGAAGGATTTGTCAGCACAAGGTCACCATTTAACACACGCAGTTGCTCCGAATCGTTCCAACGATCCTTTGTGGTCTTACCGGTTTTCGTTAGATGACGGACTTTGCCAGTACGTTGCAGCAGAAGCCAATTTGGTTGCAGGCTCGTAATGCCACGAGACAGCGATCGGGTTCTTTGGATGCTGGTCGCTTGCTCCTTCTGCATGTAAACTGCGCAAGTCTTGTTTGATTGTTTTCGTCGTTTAGCAGAGAATCTAATAACCGCACAACCGAGTCTGTTGCACGAGAGTCTTACGCCTGTTCTCGTCTCTCCTTGCTTAGGCTTCAAACCGCGAGCAGCACAGATCGCGCCTGTTGAGCTGCGCGGGGAGAAAGAGGACACGAGTATCAAGAACGTGCTGAGCTCTTGGGAGGAAGAAGAGAGCAACTTCTTGAGGACTCAGATGGCAGGATCCAGGTGAGGGTCCTCGAACCACTTTACCAAGGTTTGCTTGGAGCTTTGCTGTAAAGCGCTGTAGCTTGCTAGACCATCCAGGCTTGCGGAAGCATAGGCTCCTTTTGTGTAACAGATCAGAGATGCGCATGTTAAGCCACGAAATCCTCGACTTGCTGTCCACTTGATTCGGTTTTCCAACAGTAAAACGTTGCTGTTACCCTTCATGGCGCTAACCCTTCATGAAATCGAGAATTATGGAAAGCGGCTGCTTACTTTCTTCAAATATCTTCTGTTTTTCTGACCATTTTGGTCGACAAACACACACTATTCGAAGCACAGTTTGTACAGTTCTAAACCCTTCTGGCGCTTACGTTTGCATCACTTTCCAGAGAATCAGGGAGCGCAAAGCGGCTGCTCACTCCTTCCAACATATCCAGATCTATTGACCAATTTGATTTGACAAGCACGCACAATTGAAAGACGTTTGCATAATCAAACCCATTTTCACGCTTACGTTTGCATCGCGTGTTAGGCTAATCAGGGAGCGCAAAGCGGCTGCTTACCTTTTCCAGCATGTTCTGTTCTCCTGACCATGTTGATACGACAAAGTACAGAAACTCTAGTTCTGCAAAACCCGTTTTTGCCGCTTACGATTGTATTGTTTTCCAGGCTAATCAGGGAGCGCAAAGCGGCTGCCGCCGAGCAGGCTGCTCTTGCCGCGGCGGGGCTTCCCCCTCGCCCCCGCAGCAGCTCACGCGTTCCCCCAACGGAAGGCCCCGGAGAGAGCCTGAGCCCCGAACTTTTTACCCGGCCGTTCACCACACCCCCCGTCAGTGAGATCGACGGGCGGCGCAAGCTGGAGGCCCAGCTCCGTTTGGCAGGGAGCGAGCTTCGTGAGGCTTCCGGGGGGGTGGTTGATGGCCGGTCGTTCGAGAAGGCTCTTGTGGGGAGGTCCGACGGCGAGTCTAACGAAAAAAGAAGCTGGAGTCTCGAGGAGTGGAAGGAACTTCAGGCTTCCAAGACAAGAAGCTGGAGTCTCGGCGAGTGGAAGGAACTTCAGTCCTCCGGGCCGAAGTTCGGGAGCGTGTCGTTACCCAAGGGATTAGACACTTCCTCAAAGCCTGCGCCAGTAGCCGAAACGGGCGCTAACCGGGGGGTACAAACCGGTTTAGGCGGGGTCGTGAACCCTGCGTCCCAAACCCTGCGCCCAGTAAATGAGACCGAGGGGTTCGAGCAGGGGGTAAGCATTGGGTTAGCCTCCAACGAGCGGGCGCTGGGCGAGTCCAAAAACGGACGCGCTTTGCCGACGTCAGCTGTGCCGGAACCTCAGGAGAGCCTTTGGGAAGACCAGGGGACGACACCGGGGGCGCCCGTTGGGCCGCGTGCGGAAACTTTGCCAAAGGAAATGCCGTCGAGTGAGTTTTGTATTGTTTTCCTTTCCTTCTGATCTGCTTTGAGACGTGACCTCCGAGCTCCGATCTTTCATTTTGAGTTAACACGGGTTTCCCTCGAGTCCGCGCTTTGTCTGTTGTGAGCTTGCGACTCTCTGCGTACCAGGGGGCTCGTCTATCTCTACGTTCGTCCGTGATGCAATGCAACAGCTTCACTTACTGCATCTCATGAGGAACAATTGTTGAGGGACCGACGTTCAGGCAAGCAATCTAGGAAAGACTTGTAGTTTTTGCATTTGGCAATGTCTTCCACTCCTTGACTATCTTTTCTTAGAGCCTGTTGGTCAGCGCTCATTTACGGGTTCAGAGATGGATTCTGTTCTGCGTTGATTTGCAGAGCTGAGAAGAAACCTCGGAAACCCGGCTGTACCTTCGGAAGCATGGGACAACTAGAAGACCCTTCATTTCTGCTTCGCTCTCTGCGGGTCTTGGTCAAAGTCTTGATATTTTACGAGCGATTCGTTGACGAGATTTTATTGATTCTTGTGCAGCTGGGTCGAAGCCGGAGAAACCTGCTCGAACACACAAGAAGCGCCAGTTCCTAAAGGACCTCTTCCGACGCAAGAAGAAAGATAAATCTCCCCCGCCAAGCGAACCGGCGCTCGTTTTCAGACCAATACCGCCCTCTCTGGCCCCTCCAACCCCAACCACTTCCCGAACTCAAACCCAATCCCTGACCCCGGCCTTGAACCAAACCCAAACCCAAACTCAAACCCCACGCCTCCCGCCGCTTATCCTGCTATCTTCCCAAAACCCTACCGCAACCAGCGGCGCAAATCCCGACTTTTCGAGGGATCTGGAGGACGGGACGATTGAGCGAAGGGGCAGAGGCCTTGATCTGCTGATCCCAACAATTGAGATTCCCGCCACATCCGCTGGTCCACCCGCTGACGTCAGCAGTGAGAGGTTCGCGCCACCTGGCACCGCAGGACTGGCCCGGTCGCTGATCGGAAAAGGGGCTGAGGATCCTTCTCCGAGCAGCGGCGGCCTTTCCAAAGCTGCACTGGCAGAAGAGAAGACCATGGGGTTTGGATCCGACGTCAGCAAGGTGCCGCCCACCCCTGGGCGTGACGTCAGCCCGGCTCCTACGGTGTCGTTTGCAGCCGGGTACTTCTCCCCCCGCCAGATCAGCGCAAAGAAACCGCCCCTGTCACCTGCGTCAAAGAGAGTGGCGAAGCCGGCTGGCGCGTCGCAGAAAGGGGCCCCAAGGCCGAGCTCCCTCAGCCCCGGGAAAGAGGAGGGCGCGAGCGACACGGCTTGGAAGTTGAACCTTCCGAGCGGTCTGCCAACAGCCGCCGAACGGGCACAGTACGAAAGTGGCAGCACGCCAGCTGGCAGTGCGAACGTGGAGGGCGCGGAATCTGAGGAGTCCCCTTTGACTGGGCCGGTGCAATCGGAAGAGCCTGCAAGGATTGCGGAAACGCCAGGTGTGGGGGTGACTGGGCCGGTGCAAACGGAAGAGCCTGCGATGGTTGCGGAAACGCCAGGTGTGGGGGCCTTGACAGCTGGCGAGGCGGCGACAGCCGTGCTGACGTCTGGTGCAGCGGTGGCTGGAGGGCTGACAGCTGGCGCAGCAGCGGCGGGCGTGCTGACAGCTGGCGCGGCGGCGGCAGGGGTGCTGACAGCTGGCGCAGTGGCGACGGCAGGCGTACTGACAGCTGGTGCTCTGGAGGCGAAGGCAGAGAGCGAGGAAGGAGCGGCTTCAAAGGACTCGGGACTCGCACCTGTCGATGCCGGCGAGGCTGTAGAAAGGACAGGTGGCAGCGCGGGACAGGCGGAGCCTAATGCTGACTTGGACGAGTCAGGTGAGCACATGAACCTTGTCATACTTATTTTAGACTGGGACCTTGCCTTCTGAAAAGTCATTGTCCGGTCGAGTACACAGTTTGTGCCTGTTGATCCTCACTCTTCCTGAAAGCGTTGCGTCGTAGGGTCGAAGGCTTTTGAATCTCAGAATTATGTCATCCTGCTTCCTTTGGGCCACAAGAAACAAATCAAACTCATTCTCGGTTGCTCGGTTCTTCTGTCAAGAGTTTGGGTCAGGCTTTCTGATCGCAAGAGGGAAGCAACACTGAATACTTCGAGAAAGCGTCTGTACATTTCGAGCATTAGTATATATTTATTTACAGTAAAGCAACGAGTTTGATTCGCTGAGCATTCATCAGGTGTATTAATAACCCGCCTAGTCTCCGTTTAGCCAAACTTTTTAGATACCATTTCCTTTAAGTTCAACCCAGCCACGTGTAAACCTGCTGATATTCCACCCCGCTCAGCCTCTCCTTTCCGTTTTGCAGGCGAACCACTGGCCATCCCTTCACCGCTGCCCAGTGCCAGCTCCGTTCCGCGACTGGAAGATCTCGGAGGGGGGGAGGAAAGCCCTGTCAAGGTAACCCCCCGCAGCGTGTTGCCAACGAACGAAGACGGCGAAAGTCGGCCTGGAGGGCAACTAAAGAGCGGGGAGAAGACGTCGGAGGCGAAAATTGAGACCGTCGAGGCGAACGTTGAGACCGTCGAGGGGAACGTTGAGACCGTCGAGGCGAACGTTGAGAAAGCGGAAGAGGGTCGAGTTGGGCAGTCTCCGGGAAAGTCGAGACTTGGGGAAGTTGCACCGCTGGTTCTGCCGGTAAGTTCCACAGCGGGGGCAGTAGGAAACAGCTTGGCGGCAGGGGGGGAGGAGAAGGAGCAGATTATCGCCCCCAAGAGCGAAGGCGAGGTTGCGGAGAAGGTCAGCAGAAGTCTAGAGGGACCGAACAGAGAGTCAGTCAAAGAGGAAATGCTACTTGGAGACGTGAGCCAGGAAGCGGGGAGCGGTAGTGCGGCGGCGGTTACGGACAAGAGTGACGTCAGCCAGGCGCCCAGTGACGTCAATCCAGTTGCGGCAATACAAGAGCGGCCCGCGGTGGGCACGGATCGGACACAAGCACTCCCTCAGGCGGTCTCTGCTGTTGCGGGCCAACCGAAGCCAGTGCCTGTCGAGCAGCAAGGGAAGGCGGTCAAGAGGAAGAAAGGCGCAGCGGCGGGGGATCCCTCTGCCCCTCGGTCGCCGAAGCCTGTGTCAAAGTGGCTGCGGGGGGTGTTCTTCTGGGGGTCAAAGTCTCCGGGCTCCTCGTCCCCCCTTTCGGTAACGGAGCCTCCCCAAGAGGTGACGTCAGTGGCGGAGGCTGTGAGGGATCCTTCGGTCGGCCAGTCTCGTTCAGAAGGGGTCGCAGCTCCGCCTCCGGTTGCGAGGCAAAGGACGTGGTTGACCGACGTTTCGGTAGAAGCTAACAGAAACCCGAAAGTGGCCTCCCCTCCTGCCGGCCCCATGCTGGGGTCGTTCGCGAAACCCGCTACTTCAACAGAGTCGGCTCAAAAGGGGTCAGCCGCCGAACGGAATGACGAGGTCCGGAGCCCCCTGTCCGAGAACCGTTCGCAAAGGCCAGTGCGCAACTCAGAGCTTGTGGTGGAAAAGACCACTCCCAAACCAAGCCCTCGGACGTCCGAGCCAGCGGTGCAGGTCACACCGTCCGGAACGGCGCCCACCGCCGTCCAAATCCTCGCCGTTACCGCCAACAAAACTCCGGCTGAGAACACGTCACCCGAGGTTTCGCAGTCAACCGCAAACTCCGGCGACGTTTCCTCGTCGGGCGACAGCGCGCCCCTGTTCCAGTGGCGGGTCGGGACGCTCCCGGCGCCGCCCCCCCGCGGGCCAAAGGGGTCGGTGGAAAACGCGTTTGATGACGACAGCGCCAGCGGAGGCAGTCTTTCCGCGTTCACGGGGGGTGCCGGAAAGGGGTCGGTTCAAAACGCGATGGAAGATGACAGTACGGCTACGTCGGGGGGAAAGCGAGTTGCGGCTCTGGCCGCGGAAGCGGACGGGAGGTTACAAGTGTCGGGAAGCCCAAACTCGGTGCGGACGATTAAAGCGTTCCGGGGGGTTCCGCTGCAATTGAACATGGGGGCAGAAGAATTTCCATCCCCAAAACCTCAAGGTGAGAGTTTGACGGTTTGGGTGCGGGTAGTTGTTGGGGCTGGGATGCAGCGGGGCTTAACCTGAACAAAAGCAAGAGAGCAAGGAACGCGCCGTCAATCCCACTTTTCATTTGGGGTCTGGTTCACTTTGGCAGCTTTGACCTGTTGTCGAACTTGTAGATACGTGTAAGCTTACATAGGAGTGTCTGCTTTCGCCAAACCGAGCATAGCAGGGGCCGCCTCGAGATGACCGTCTCTATCGATTTGTGAATTGTTCCATATAATTTCGCCAGGAAAGTTGAAACTGGCGTGGTAGGCGACTAGAGCGACCCTTTTCTGCAAGGTCTCCCCAATGCAGGAAACTCGATTGAAGGGCGGCAAAAGCCTGTGAATCCAGTCTTTCAAAGGACTTTGTCTTTGCTTTCCCTTTGACTTCTCACCTCGTTCGCATTTGCAAGGATCTGGTAGCTTCGACATCAATCTGGAAAAGCGTATTGCGTATTCGTGACGTTTCTCTCGTCAGTATCCCCAGTCTCGTGCTGACAGTGTGCCCCACTGTTCTCCCCCCCTCCAGCGAAAGCCGAGTTCCCTCTGAGATACATGCCCTCCGACGAAGTCCTCAACCCCCCATCGCCGGGAGGAAAGGGATCCCCCCGCGGTGCCACGTCAGCCGGGTCTGGCGCCCCCGCGTTGAACCCGTTATCGGCGTCGAAGAGCCGGAACCTCGGGACCGTCCCGGAAGAAGACATAGTCGCAGCTCTCGAGAAGGAAAAGTCGAAGCAGGGGGGTTTCTTGGAGCCTCTGTGGGGGCGAAAAGAGGGGGTGGTGAAAGCGACCTCCGGAAAGAGCAAGTCCCGGAGCCGGAAAAAGACGGGTGACATCGTGTGGGGATCAGCAAAGGGATCCCCCGGGGAGAAAGGGGAGAAGCTACTGGCCCCCGAGATGGTGGGCCACGGCGTGGGCGACTACGGCGACCAGAAAGGAGGGGAGCTGCGGCAGGAGGTCGCCGCTCATCCGAAGAAAGGCCTCGGAGAAAAGAGGAGCCCCTTGGGGAAGCCGTCTGCAAGCCGACGGCGGGCATACGATTGGAAGCAGCACGTCGAGGTGGCCCTCCGAAACGACGACACGTGGCGGCTGACGGGGGAAGAAAAGGAGACGATGCCCGGGGTTCACACGTTAGAGGCTGAGCAAGAAGCGCCCCGTGAATCGACGCCGGACAGTTCGATGGAGTTCCTAGAGATCCCTGGCCCGAGCGTGGTGCTTCCGAGCCCGCGAAAGGCCGCGGTGACGCGCGCGCTCCCAACGGGAACGGAGGCGTTGTCGCCCCGGGAAGAAAAGAAGGCGAAGCTCGTTGCGTATGCGCAGGGGGAAGAGAGCGCGGGTCAATCGGAGACCGACTCAGTGAGCCGCAGAAAGCCGGCGATACCGTTTCTGTACGAGCAGGCAATGGCTGCGGCGTATGAGCCTTCGGAAAGCGGGAAAGTTGTGAAGAAGGACCAGGGTAAAACGGAGAAGAAAGTTGAGCCGGTGGACTCGGAAGCAGTGAAGTGGCCAGCAATGGACGCGGACGAGGAACCCACCCTAATTGCATCCGGGGCGGGGATACGAGAAGTGGTGTGACGGACTCACCGCTGTAGCGGAACCTGATGTATATAGACCAACCGGGTTGTGATTTATGTTTTCACTGTGACAGCGTTTCCAGATGCAGACCCTAGGTAGCAACCACAACCGAACGTACGGACAATAACGGCACTGTTGACTGGCCTTGCAACCGCCAAAGCTATGCCTAGCATTACACGCACCGAGCCCATTGGTATTCCTTAAGAATACATTGCCAACATGAGGGCCGAAACACCTTAAAGCAGAGTACAGTAGGTCACAGTACATTTTGTGCGCTAGGGTCTTTGACTCACTTTCCTTGAAGGTTTTATTGAGGTCTTTGGAACATTTCCTGACTCAAGTGGCATGGCAAAGACTTCCGACTTTGATGGACTGGTTAACGTTACTAGCTTTCCGAAGTCAATGTCAGTCACTTTATTCATTAAGTAGCTGCATGGCAACCGAACCGTACTAACTGGCCTCAAAGTGATTGTACGTGGTCGATTGAAACGCCCGGCCTCGACTGGATATTTGAGTACCAAACTATCATGCCAGCGCGGCGGTATTCAGTGATGTCAAACGGTACGGGTCTCCAATTGAAGCACTGCAATTAAGCTTGGTCACCCGGCGTACGTTATCATATCTGGCCGCGCAACACCATCATTGACTTACAGGCTTGCGCGGCTATATAGGGCGGGCGGGCGGCGCGGGCGGCGCGGCCAGCCTGGCATTCAAGCAGCCTAACATATGATGCATGCTCAGTGGCAGTGACTCAGCGCGGTGCTTCGATCCGAATCGGAGCGAGGCTAGCGCGTGTCTTCGGGTCGGAGTCATATGCAGGCTAGCTCGCCTTCGCTCTTTTAACACTCCGTGAAAGCCGGCAGCTAGTGGCTCCATCATCATAGAGGGGTCCAATCATGACAACGCATGTTCGAGTCGATGCCAGGGTCAAACGTTTGAATTGCAAACATGATGACGTAATTTGCAATCAAATCCTGCGGCACAAGCCTCGGGCGTTTCAACATGTCAAGTCATGTATGCAGCTCGGTCTGTACTACAAGTCAACACAGTGTGATGCTGACTCAGCTGAGTGACAATCAATCAGGAGCTAGCGGCCGCCAGGCTCGATACGGTGAAAGATACGATTTCCAGATAAGTACGTATGACTGTCAATCTCACTGGCAAGATGGCAATACAAAACGTGGTCGCTGCTTGGCCGCGCCTACTATTAACGGTCGGCTAGGCTGGCGCTCTCGTAGTCAAGATCTCTTGACGCCCATATAATGTTAATCAACCTTCTGCAAGCCTTTGTCCACAAATTCGCTCGCTCCGCTGCTCCGCTGCCGCTGCTCCGCTCGCTCCGCTGCTGCGCTCTACTTGGTGCAGAGCGGATGGAACCGGACGTCTTTCCCTTCTACGAACTGCTCGTACGATCGCAAGCCGCCAAAAATCGCCGTCGTTATCGTGCCGGCCGCCACAAGAACCGTCAGAATGATGACGATAATCGACGTCCTTCCCGATTGGCGCACAATGCGGCCGACTACAGTAACCCCAATCGTCGACGCAACGAAGGCAATCGGCGCGAAGACGAGGGCGTAGTGATGGTTGAGCAGGTTTTGGAACGAGAGCGAGAGGGAAATCGCGGAGCTGCTGAAGAGGATCATGAGAACGGCCGTCGATACGGTCACCTGCAAAGAAATCGGGGGTGAGAAACGCCATTTGCAAACACCGGCAATGTCCAGAAGCGAAAATGTAAGCGTCGACTTCAGTGTCCAAATGACACAAGCTCGTATCAATGGCCTTTTTCCGGTGCTGATACGGGGCAACGGATTGTTCCGGGAAGAGACAAAAAGCTTATTCCTCATTGGCAAAAAGAGGCAACAGAGAGCGGGACAATGAACGAAACGGACGTGAATAAATGATGACCTCAATCCGGATTGGAAAGCCTCATAGCTTCCTTTTGTGCGGAGTCCGCTTGTGAGCTTCAGCGCCAGCGCCGCACCGCCCAGCTCCAAAAGCACTTGGCCTAAAACCTGAAAACCTGATTCAGATTCGAAAAACTAATCGACAGTTTACCTGCGGATGAACGTCCAAGTTTAAAAGCCGAGGGTGAAAGAAGATAGCGCCTCCACTGGCAAGCCCTAGAAGCCTCCACGCTAGCACCCAAAAACCAGTGGATTTTACAAGCTACAGAATTTCCAATAAGGGCAACAACCAACAAACCCCAAGGTATTACCTGCGGATGAACGCCCAGGTGTAAGAGCCAGGGGTTGAAGAAGATAGCTCCGCCGAGCCCAAGAAGACCGGCGCCCACGCCCGCCAGCGCAATGATACCGGCCACTTCAGCCAGCACTCGGATCGGCCTCTCGAGGACTGCGAAAAGAAAGTAATGTGTCTGTTGGACGGAAGGGTCGTGTAACGAAGCAAATAAATTGTGACTTAACGGGGGATGCGAAGTTGGCCTTTATATACCAAGGTTTAGCATGTCGCTAATGATCTGAAAGAAAAGCGGGACCGTCATCTCGAGAAGTGCAACGAGAGAGAAGTGAGGTATGACCTCGTACGAGTCAAAGTCTTCGTATTCGTAAGGGCTGCAGAGTCAGAGCCTTCAGTTCGAAGGCCGCAGGATAAAACTTTGCCAAAAACTACTCGCAGGGGCGGGACTCCCCTTCCGAAGCGGATGAGATCTTTCTTTTACCAAAAGGACACGGAACCTTCTCAGCAATTGAACAGCAGTTTTACAACTAGATTTGACGGGAAAAGAACGGCGGCAGACAGCCTGCCTTTTACCATTGCCTCTCGCAGTCCGTGCCACCTGACTGTGTCCAACTTTCAATCGAGGGAATTGTTGCAGACTCAACCGGAGCTGTCATCAGGACCCAATCTGAGACGGCACGCGGAATCCTTGCTTTGCCAGAACGGGACGATGTGCGAATGAACGGACGCTTCATCGACTCAACCCTTGGTGATAGCGACTATAATCTCTCAACTCCTTTGCTGAGCTTTCACCAGTTGTGAGTGCTGGAGTTGAAGAATTGGCGGTTTCCCGTCTCGCGCAATTACCTTCCTGAACGCTCTCGCGCAGCAAAATGACGCGCACTTCCGGATCCAGTTCCTTGATGTTCGTCGTCGCCCTGTGTACCTGGTACAGAATCTGTGCTCCGGTTACTGCTAACAAAACCACCACTTGCGCCGACAAGATAAGCAGATACTTCCACGTGCAACGGTTGTAACGCGCCTTGAGCCCCTGGCTAACCAGGAACAAGACCCACAGAACCAGAATTGCGCCGAGCTGCAGGAACGGAATCCGCTGCAGGAGGGTTTTCCGTTGCGGACGCTCGGAGGGATCCCCCTGGCGCGGGTCTCTGAAACTCCCCCCCGTAGTAGGGTCGATTTTGGCCCCCCTCGGACTGATCAGCTCTTTGGTGGTTATGAAAAACTCCTCGTGCGAGATGCCCTCTGGGAAATCCTCCTTTTCGAAGAGGTTAAGCAAGCTCCGCCGCCTGAGGTTCTGCCTCGGACGCCCGCTAACCCCGTTCTCGGAACCAAACCCGTTTCCCGAACCCCCACTGTTCTCAAGGTCGTTGCTGGATTCTTGCCCCTCATCCAGACCGGTTCCGGCGGACTCCGTTCCGGTCTCCGGAATTTCGAGCGGCGGCGGAAGCAACGGCTGATTGACGCCCGTGTGTGCGAGTGCTGGAATAATCGGAGTTACGGGACTCCGTTGCGCTAGCGTCGCCTGTTCGAGCCGCCATTGTTGGCGGGCTTTGTTGGCGGTGTTGCGAATTACGAAGTAGAGGAGAAACACGAGGAGGGCGGTTTGGAGCCACTCCGGAATCAACACGTTGAAGAGAACACCTGCATAGAACCACAGGAGCTTTTGGTTGCTAACCAGGCTTCTACCAGACCTATTCTTCAGGTTATTGGACCTATTTTGGTTATCGGTTATTGGATAACCAGGCCGAAATCTTGTTTTCAGGCTGGTTACCGCCCAAGTCTGGTTATTGGACAAATAACCCTTTTCTAACCAGCCCATAACCAGCCATGGTTACGGGCCAACAATCCCTGTGAACACAGATTCAAAGGTTTGCTTCACGTCTGACAGGAACCTCTAACAAGTGTTTTTTCCGCGCAAATAGGAGAGCAAGAGAAATAGAGCGGAGTGGAGAAAGAAAACGAGGAGGAGGGCAGTCTGAAGCCACTCCGGGATAAGCACGTTGGAGAGAACCCCTGCAGAACAGGCGGGAAATGTAGGACACTGAACATCTTTTTAACAGGTAGTCTGGAAAGCGACTGGACGATCAGAAAGAAATGGAGGAAAGAGACGAGCAGGGCGGTTTGGACCACTTCGAAATCAGCACGTTGAAGAGAACACCTGCAATAGCAGAAAACAGAAGGGTCATTAGATCCCTGCCGGAAAGGGAAAGGAGTGGACTCTGCCCTGCAAGAATGGGGAGGCCATTCTGATCATAGAGGGAAGTAGAAAAAGGAAGACGAGGAGAGCGGCGTGAATTCCCTTCGGAATCAGCACGTTGAAGAGGACCCCTATTGTCCGCTCAAAACTCTTGAGGTGAAAGACCCTTTTAAGCTAAGAAAGGGGCAGTTGTCCGGCGACGCTTGACAGTGAACTTGTTTTAGCTGTGATGAGAAAGAGGCTCAGCAGCGACTGGAAGATCAGAAACGGCAGATTCGAAAGAAGTGGGCTGGTGTTCAAGACTCCTCTAGAGAGATTCAAAAAGAGTTCGTGACCACAAGCTTTGTCTCCTTGCATGATCTGACGGGCCGGCCGATTCTGTTGAAAGCGCACAGCAGTGGTTGCAAGTGACGAGCACAGTAAGATTCTGTGGACCTGTGGTAGTACCGAGCGCCGATTGTCCGGAACTCTCGAGGTCTTGAAGTTGATATAAGACTTCGGATGTCATTGCTTGTCCTGGCACACGAATTAGTTGATTGGTCGGAAACGCCAACGAACTTTTAGTCGGGACAAGACGCCAGCTAACATGATTGATTGGAACAGAAACCAGGCTCCTGAAACGGTTTCAGCAACAGGAACGAATCAGATCCGAGGCATGACAGCACCTTACTTACAAGTGCAGCATCTTGTTTTGAAGCAAAGCTCCTGGCAAGTACCCATGTGGTGTGTTCTGATGACGCATCTAAGGTCGAAAACGTATGTATGCAAGTTGTATTGTGCATCAAACTTCGTTTGATGAGGCTTCAGCCTGAGGTGAGAAGAAACACTTTACGCAGTGAGAGAAGAGCTCACCGAAGTCCACCCCCAATAGGAAAGCGGGAATGAATGTCAATGCAAGGTCGAAGTCCACGAGGGTACGGTTCGGGTCTCGGGGGCTTGTTTTCCGCAACCCGTAGAGCGTGCTTGCGAGAGCCCCGCTCGAAACGACGGTGATAGACAACGCCGCAGAGGTCTTCAGGTTGAAGCCGAGCAACACGTGGATGATGGGAATGTACAGGGGACCACCGCCGACGCCTCCGGCGTTGGCTAAGAGGCCACACTGCAGAGTGAGAGTTTGGTTGTTTGCGCCACTGCTAGTTCGTATAGGAGGCAGGATATCACAACATGATGATGTTTGAGGTCTGCTTGAAGTTCCTCAAAGAAATTTGACTCCCGTGCAATCAACTTCGACACTGGAAAAAGGACTCTGGAAAGGAAAGCTGACAGCATTTCGAAAACGAAGCGCGGTCAACAGACAGGTGATTTTGAGGACACAAAAATTGTACATATCAGAAGCTCAGGACGGCTCACCAGGAAAGTGAGGAACATTGCAGTTGCCGTCACTGGCGTCAACACAAACTTTGCGTCAACGGTGGTTGATGGAGGCAGCATTCCCGCAAGAGCACTCAGCTGTTCCAACCTGCAACAAGCAACCGTTCCAGTTTCTGTACCTTGCAGTCACTGAACTGACCAACTGACTAACTAACTAACTAACTATCTAAACTAACGTGACCAATTGATGAACGAACGGACAAGATTTTGACCACCGTTCTCCCTGCATGGATGAGAAGCTAAAACCGCCAGCCTGGGCCTAATACAGCGGGATCGTGTGTGGCAAACTGTCACCTTGCTTCGGCTGACACCTTTCATCCAGCACAGATGTATCGCAACCAGGCATACCGGATGCAAGCGGCTAGAAGTAAGTACTTTGTACCACCTTGAACATAATCGACGAATCTACATGCAGATATCAGTTGGTTCCCTGAAAAATACCAATGCAAACAAGGCTTCTCAATGCTTTCAACACATGACAGTACTGGGCGCGCATCAAGTGCCGCGCTCCTAGTTGCAGATTTGGAAGTTTCTGAGCCGCTCGCTTTCATGCTATACTGGAAGTTGCTAAGAGATTGGCTTGTAGGTGGTGCACATTCACATTGATGGACTGCCGACTCTCAAACATATCAAAAGTCTTCTAGCAATGAATGTAGAGGTAATTGCTGTCAAGTCTATCAAAGTATAGACCTTAACGAAATGTTGAGCCTTTAAAAAAAAAAGCTGCTCATAGAGTTGCCAGTCACTGGTCTCTCCTACTGAATCCACACCACCAACAAAGACAATCTCGAGGCAGACTGCAGTGAAATGTAAGCTGAGATCTGTGCTCGGGCTGGAGCTTACACAAAGGCTGTCCCTTGGGTCCAGTGCATGCTGTCGCCGGTGAAGGCAAGCGTCGCATTTTGAAACGTTGCCATTGGGCCTTCAGATGACTGTAACAGACTCAATTGGGCTTGAACAGTGTGACGGTTGTACTGTGTACCACTGACTAAACCTGTTCTCTGTCAAGGCGAACCAGAATAATAACAATGTAAGTCCTAAAACTCCTCCAGCCGTTTCTTGCTGCTTTTGCTCGACAAGCGGAACTTCCTGCGACGTAGCACTGATACTTAGCTTCTGCTTCTCAACTTCAGTTGGCCTCTGCAGAGCTTAAACTAGTAAATTTCATTATCAGAACATTTTCAGTACAGGAACTTGTCTTGCTGCTTGTACTCTCAACAATCTGAAATGCTTCTGACTACGTTACTCTGCATTCAGGCACTCGGAAAGCTTCCTGCCTGCTTCATTTGACCGCAGCAAATGCTGACAGTCACATTTATATGAGACGCAGCTTCTTTCGAGGTCTGCGACCAGGAGCTCGTCTGAGCTGCAGACCTTATGAAGGGAGAAGAGTGGCAGGTTCAGATCATGATAACTCCTTGGCTCCTCTCCCTCCACTAGCTGACGGTGCTCATCTTGTATCACTAGTCAGTTGGTCACAGCATTGGTGTTTCACAAGCGGAAGTAAGCGTAGGTATATGACACTTTGTCCGGCAACTGAGCTTTTGAAAGATGGTGAGACAGCTCCACCTTCCACTCATACCAATGGTGATAAGGTGATTTGCATGGATTAGGTACAAGCAAGTCGACAGACTACGGTACAATGTACCGGTACCTGCATGGAAGCATTCATTTTGCGCACTGTCCAAGTTCATTCCCCCTCGGACTCCAAACCCTATCCGGTCGTCACTGCACGACGTCATAGAAGGAGTTCGCCAGACGTCGTCTACCGTTTATTCAGTTCGACAGCCCTGCATCTAACGGTCAATATGTATTTGGTATGAACCTTGTTCGGCCGGCCTCGAAATTCTGGACGGACACAGAGATCGAAGCGGCCGCGTGGCACGGCCGCGAGGTGGCCGGGCGCGCAGCCGAACAAAGCCGCGCGGCCGGGCGCCTGCGCGCCGGCCCAGCCACTCTATAGTATGAGGCCCGGGCTCACTCAGTGAGCCCGGGCCAGGCGGACCGCAGAACCGCAGAATAGCTGGGGGACGACCAAGAATCGCAGCGCTGCCGTCCAGATTTTGACGTCAAAAAATAAACGCTCGAGATCTTTCGTTTATTCTCAGTTAGGCTCGGTTTGTCCGAACCCTAGTTTCGGAACCTGTCCTGCAAAAGTTTGCGACCCCCTAGCTAAACTTTGCAGACTGGAGTCCTTATGTTCAGATCGGACGGTAGCGCTGCGATTTCGTCCATCGCAAGATCGCGAAGTTCTGCGGTCCGCCTGTGCCAGTGGCCCGGGCTGGCACTGCAGCCGCGCGCCGCCGCCGCGGTGGCTCGGCCGGGCCGCGCGCCTGCGCAAAGTGTACGTTGTGTGAATCGCCGCCGCATGTCTGCCATGTGGAACATCACGTGGCGAAAGAGTGTGGCAAGCTAGATCATTACGGTGCTTCACAAGGGCACTGCAAGTTCATTTTCAAAAGCAATCTTAAAATCTGATGACCACACTGCGTCTCTGTCTCAATGGCCTTAGTACTACTATCTGGCCGAGACGACGATGGCTTTTTGTCGAGCTCACAGTGTCTGAATTGCGTCAAACCTCAGCGAGAGTATACATGTTGACGGCGGCGCATCGAGAGGAATCATTGAAAAATCACATGCGGTCGGCTGACATCAAGACCACAACGTTCGGCCTACTACAATATCGCAAATTACTTTTGCAGAAGTACGCCGAAATCAGTGAGGTTACGGCGTATGAAGGTGAACGAGACTGCACATGAATGCGTGTCATGCAGCAGCGCCTCAGCGCACACGCCGTTGCGATCGCCATAGGCACTGAGGCTTGATCAACACGAACAGCCCCGTTTATGAGCTGTGCTCAAAGGCCATCCGGTCGCGTGCCCGTGACACTATTTCAGTTCCGACAATGAGGAAAAAGATGTATTCTGACAGAGTAGTTCGGCCGAGTCCCCAGAGCGCCATATAACAATAGTTCGTTGATACAAGACTGCCATAGCAATAAACAGCCATAAATGCAGAAAAATAAAATTTGCCGCAATGGCTGGCCGCCGCAGGGGGCGCTCATAGTACGACAAGCTGAAGAGGCTCATGTCAAAGATGATTCCTACGGCTTGAACAGAATCGCTCTAACCGGAAATGCGTGATGCACCGGCTAAGCAAAGGAAAACCGTTGAAAACGAGACTGTGTTTCTGCCAGATACTTCAAGATTCTTGACCCGGCCCGGTCAATCAGATGTACTTAAATTGCGCTTCGGGCCACACCACAAAGAGAGATGTAGCCGGTGCGACGTCTCAGATTTCTGGCAATCACGACGAGAGACTTTTCTGCGCAAGTGGGAACGTTCTCTTCCGTTCTATTTACGCAAACCGAGGTTTTCGAGCTTTGAGTGAAATTTCCCTTCGATTCTTCTGACTCTCGACCGTTTCATTTCCCAAAGCGGATCTGAATTCTATTGTACATGCGGCTCCGTTACTAATCAACCCAAAAGTTGAGTGCCAAGCCACGCCAAAAGTTTGCCTAGCTTGCTCGTCAGCCCTTTACAGCTTGATGACGTCCCCACCCGGCTTCATGCAACGTCCCTGCATCGAACGGCAGAGAACGACAGAATCTAAAAGTAAACCTCCACATTCCACAATACTAGCACTACTCAGCTTCTGATAACTCTCTTCATAACCTGCCAAAAGCATGTCACGGGGTCGGAACTCAAGTCGCTGAGTCTCGATCCGGAGGGCTGCAAAGGGTCGATTGTACCGGACGTAGAAGGACGAGCAAGCGGGTTTCATCAAACAAGAAGGATGCCGTCGAGAGTCGTTAAACGGTGAAGCATCTCCAGACGTAATGAATAAACTAGTGGGTTACAGAGTGGCTAAACGTACTCAAATCCACACAAAAGCCAAGAGGCCTTTGATCTTTCGACTACTGTCAGTGCATCTAGACGAATCGGCCGTGCGGAAATCTGGGGTCAAGTTTAGACGAAGCACGACAACGGCGTCCGAGGAACATCCTTTGGACTACTGGCCGGCCTTTGGCCCGCCAAAGCGTGAGCGTCCTCACTATCGTTGCAGATCACCTCCTCAGAACCTACTGAGGTGGGTAGCGAACAGGATGTGACTAGATTTTTATATGACACCGGCTAGTCTCGGTCAGCAGACTCCTTTCAGCGGAGCCGAAAGTTCGGCTCCAGATAACCCCATGATCAGCATGGATGCATCTTGCTAAACGGTCAGCGATAACATGGGAAAAGACGTCCCTTGCGCCCTGAGAGTACTTGATCGCAGCTGAGTTGATTCAAGAAACGTGCTCGCTTTTCGGACGGAAGGCAAATCTCGTGGGTAAAGCTCGGCAGGCCTTACGTCCATACTCACTTTCGTTGATGATAAACAAAGCCACACATTCAGCAGATGACGCGCATATGACGCGCACATGACGCGCACGGCGAGGCGGGTGCGCTCGTGCAATTCCTTTGAACGACAAGGCCGGTGCTCGATGCTGAATGACCGGAGGCTTAAAGTGCCAGGCCGGAATTGCTCTCCAAGCCGCTGAAGAAAGGCTTGGAGTAAGAACGAGACCGCTCAGAGACACATATCGGAGGTATCACTGTAGCAGACAACCAGGGAGATTCATTTGTGGTTACCGTTCAGCAGCCATCTTTTTTGTCTCATGGTGCGCTCAGGGTTTTCGAGCGTTTGCTTCCGGACTCGCAAACTAATCCCAAAAGCTGTGATCTGGCTGTACCGCGACGTTCAAAAAGGTGACGACAGGGAATTAACGTGCCTTTCGAAAGGTCTGTCTTGGTGCCAATTTTTTGGGCAGTCGGAGTGGTGACGAACTTGCACAAGTTACAGCGTCTCAATTCACGAGGTTGTCATCTTCATGGCCTGATCGAGGCCATGTAAACAGTCTTGGGATCTTTCGGAGGTATGTAATGACACATGTGGAGAGCATCTGTTCGCACATCTTCAGACGGAAGCACTGGGCAATAAAGCAATCTTCAGACACCAGCCGACATCGAATAGGGCGTGATGTCACCGAGACGTTGTTCAAAGACGTCCTGTGCGGTCACCCCGCACGAGCGTTTCGCGCTTGGGCGCAAGAAGATACACACGTCTCCAGGCGACACAGGAACCGAAAAACGCGGTGTGCGGTCGCCCTGTTCAGCAAGCTGATGCGTCTGTGTACGGGTCTCGTTTAAGCCGGACACATTACTAACCAGCCGCGCCTTGACATGCCAAACAAACTCGAGCAATACGTATACGGGAAGAATCGGGGAACATTGGCGATTCGGACCGCCATCCCAGGAGGGAGATGGACGCTCAAAGTGCAAATCACAGCCCATCTGAAAGCCCATGTGCCTGACTTCGAACAAGATGCCAGCTACGGATCGCTGACCTTTCTTATTTGCCCCCAACGTATCCGTGGCCTTACAGAAACTTTACTCACCGACTCGTTAACCAGAGAAAGTCGCAAGCTAAAGGAAAGAAAGCTAGCTGGGTAGCCGGGCAGAGACTGTGGGAATCAGTCGACGAAACGAGACCAGGTTCTGAGATCATCCGCATCTCTGCATGCTCGATCATCGCCATAATCTGTTGTCGCACGGAGTGACTCCAGTGAAGCCTCCAGCACTGCAGGAGATCGATTGATGATCTGGGTGAATAGCACACGTTTCGAAGCCCGCCACTTCCTTCAGGCGCTTGATGAATCCAGTTTGTTGAAGTCAATGTGAAAACCCTTTCAGCAGTCGAGGTACGTAAGAGTGTAGTCTGATGGGCACTCACTTAGGAGACCGTCTAGAGGTGACGTCTAGAGGTAACGTCTTTTGGTGGCGTATAGAGGCCCCCTAGAGGCGCTATCTAATTCAGATGCCCCACCGCAATCCTGAATACAATCAGGCTGGTAATTGGTGCCGCGAACGATCTAGATTCTCAAGAACGAAGGAGCCTGAGGGCTCTGGAACGAGCGCCAAAAGACATGACGTGGCGTGTCCGCTGCATGCCATGTCGACAACCGGTACCTCATCGCCGTCTCATAGTAAGTTAGTGCCCGTGCAAATAATGTACGTCTCGTCACGCAAACCAAGGACGAAACAAAAGTATAGCGACGATCACAGCTCCCGCAGAAACGCGACTGCCGCAAAGTGTCCGCGATTGCAAAGGCCTCGGTCGAAGTAAAAGGCTTGAAAGCCGTCTGGGAATCTGGGTTTCTTACGAAGGAAAACTCCCACTAGCTAATATTCCTCCATGGTGTTAAAGGTATTCCAAGGAAGGAAACCTCCTATTGATGATCGACATGGTGTTAAAGGTAAAGAAACGGTGTGACAAATGTTACTGTCGAAACTGGACCGGAGGCGGCGCCGCGGCATGCCACGCGCACTTTAGAAGACGTGACCGGAGGCTGAAAATCGGGATGACTTGGGCCATGCATAGAAAGAGTCAATGTTATTACCGTATTCAATTTGACTCAAGTTCTGGTCGATGCATGATTGAAATGCAGTTCGACATTATCAACGAATCCAAACATAGAAACCGTGGCCCGCTCATTCACGAAGCTTCGAGTTGCTCTGGTTTCGATATAATGATCGCAACAGTACCAAACGCCACATATCAATGGATCAAGTTGTTGGCAAATTAACCCAGAAACCGCAAGAAGATTGATCCCGTCTGGGCCTTGGCTATGGGGGACTCGGAAGCCTGGCTACAGTAACGAGTTGAGGCCTAGCCCGAACTGGTATGCTCGATCAATCGCTAAAAGGATATACATACAAATTCCTCCAATTAGTTGATGGCACGGCTTGGGGGCCGCAAAATTGCCCAAGCCTCACGGCCGCGCGCCTTAGAAGAGTCAGCTAATATTAGTCGAAGTCCTGTGCCCATACTAGTAGTGTCCACCCATCGATGGAGGGATGGTAAATTATTGAGCAATTTGATAACTAATTCCCTAAAAGAGGCTAAAACCCTTAAAATTTAATAATTAAACCATCACTCACAACTCTGATCAGTGTGATTAAGTTAGTAGTTACTAGTGTCTACAATGTGCAAACCATATTGTAACAACGAAAATGCAGACGTACCTACCTACGTCAGTACATACTTACGTACCCAAGTGCATTCATGACTCACGAGTCACGGGTCTTTCTGCGCCGCCATTCTAGGGTGAGGATTGGACCCCGCCATTTCCGTTGCCGGTGGAGTCTGATTGGCTGTCAGCCTGATTTTCTGTACGGTATTTCGGCAGACACACGGCTCGCAAGCGTTTGCACTGGCCGACGGTCTATCTAATTTGTGGCTGGGATCAAGTTGAATCTCATTAGTGGTCTGAATTGGCTGAGTGTACCGCACAGTGCACACGCACCGCAAGACCCGCCAACGGCGCCGAGTGCCGGCCGAGACAGCGTTTGGGTTTCGTCGAATCACATCAACTCAAGTGAACAGTAAATAGTAAATACTGTGAATGCCGACTCACAAAGCGATAGATGTATAGGTTATAAAATGTGAATTATATGCACGATAACTTTATTTCGAGTAAGCGCGTCGAAGCGTAGTCTCTAAATTACTCGTCAGTCTTGGCAGCTCAGAAAGATTTCGACAGGTTTAGAAAGATAATCAATGTCCCAAGCTCTGAGATAGAAATCAAGGCAATACCGTATCCACGTAATTTGAAGCGTTAAATTCGAAGTTGCATTCCTGAATCCTAGTACCGTAGATCGACGTCGATCGGCCGGTAACGTGTCTGACAATCTGACAGCTGACGGCGGCAATCTGACAGGCTCCGGTCCCGCCGGGCCGGCCGACTCTGGTTTGCAGGATCAATGCATGCCGGCCCCGGCAACTCCCGTGCGTTTTCGAACCCTTTAGCGGCGAAACTCCTACGGTACAAAGATGCCAAAACAGTCGCCGCACAAACAGAAACCCAATGACCCGGTAACTTGGATAGGCAGTACTACCGACTTCAATGCCCATGCAACGAAGTCTTGAAAGTGTACAGGGTCGAGAATCCAGATCTCCTCTGCGCTAGAACTTCTAGAGAGGACGGTCAGAAACCCAGCTCTGAGCTGGCAGATGGCTCCTAATACTTAGATGGCAGCCTGGCCTGGCTGCCATATGCATCAATCACAAGCTAGGCCTGCTCTCCATGATGACCCTCTTCAAATTGAGCTCTTAGAAGCGCTTTTCCTGGATGCGCTTGCAGGCATAAGAACATCAACCCAGCTCGGAGTATAAACACAAGGCAAACGCCATACTCTCATTAGGCCTGTCAGCAACATTGTGTGGCGTTCGATGGGTCACATGGGGGCTTTGAGGAGGGGGCGCGTGCGCGCAAATGCAAGGCCAAAGACGGGCGGCTGTGATGGCAAGCTTGCGAGTGTCTCTCCAGGCATTCCAACAGCGCAGCAGCTGGGCAGCTTGTCAAGAAAACTACCGGTAAAAAGGGGTGTTCAAAACTGCCTGGGCCCCCATATTGACGGGCTGAGACGGAGTCCCCAGCTGATTCACAATGCTGGGCAGACTTTCTTTTCTGAGCATGAGTGGCGGGTTGGTACTATTAGAAAAGGGAAAGGGCGCTTCCAATGCCGTTCCGGAACCGCACTTGATTTGTCCTACAGCCCAGCTACCAGAATAGGGTCAGAAGGCTTCCTTCAGAAGCTTCCAAAACGCCTGGACCGCTTTGCAGAGTCTCCGAGCCTCGCTTTCGACATGGGCGCAGGTCCACATTCTACAGCTGATTGGGAGCATGCCTCATTCGACAGCTGGCAAGAGTTTTTCGACCAGACACGTGGCAGCCTTTTCGAGAGCCCACGTCACCTTGAGGAGCTGCCACTGCCGGAAGAGACCAAGCGCTTTGTTCGGGTCCTCAAGAGTCCTCACAAAGGAAGTTTGGTGTACTTGATTGGCACAGCCCACGTGTCCAAAGCTAGCATGGAGGACGTCCGGCTGCTTATTGAAGCGGTCAAGCCGGACGTTGTAGCTGTGGAGGTAAGTTCTGGCGGTTAACTATGTTGGCTTATGGGCTGGTCAGAAGCTGTTCATATGTCCAATGAGCGACCAGACTCGAGCAATATTCAGATTTTGAACATGGTTGTTGCCCAATGATGGAGGTTGAAACGTGGTTACCCAGCCTGGTTAGCATTCTTGATTCTTCGTGTGTTCCATGAACCAGTTTAGTGCTTCTAAACCAACCGGACAATCAGATGCGTGAAGCGGCGTGAAACAAATTGAAGGTCTTACGAGGCTCGGGGTATTGGAGCTGTTGCAGTCACGTCTACTGCCATTATTTCGCACTTCCGTAGATCTGACTGCAAGAACACAGCCTGGCCCTTTTTTCATTTACAAACAGACTTCAGGTTCGTTGCTGGTCAAGATTTGCTTATAATCTTTGCTGAAGGGGGATCATTACAATGTCCTTCTTAGCCATCTTGGGGGAAATCTATGAAATAGTCAACACCTTCAAGTCTGATCAACTTGGAGGGAAGCCTGTAGTTAGCACTGGTACTATCTTCACAACCGCTGACACACCTTCTCCATGACTTTTGACAGCTGGACCCGGAGGGACTCAAGCTCATGGAGTGCGATCTGATGGCAGCAGCAGGGGAAGTTTCATTACACACAACCTGGGAGGTAAGTATCTCACAATTCCGGCACATCAGTAGAGTAAGGAGCAATATGGTTAGACCAGTTGCCATTGAGACCCCTGTCAAAGATGACAGAAGCACGAAGCTTCTTGCACTTGTCTCTAAGATGCCTGATTTTGACTCCTCCAAGAACTCCGTGCCTTCGCATATCTATCCTTTCTTGACGGCCATACTAAATGTTGGGCGAGCGGTCTCAGTACGTCGCTACACAATCGTGCAGACATTAACTCTGATTCTCCCAATGCAGGCGTTGAGCGTTGTACAGAGGTCGTACGCGGGGCACTTTGAGAAGCTCTGGTCTGCATATCAACCCCACATTGAGTCTCAGGTGGGTTAACTTAAACCTGCACAGGCAGTTTCGGTAGCTAACCAGGCTGGTTAGCAGACTTGAGTCTCAGGTTATTAGATAGATAACCAGGGTTTAAGCTTGTTCCAGGGCTACTTACTACCGCTCAAGTCTGGCCATTGGACAGTCAACTACTATTAACCAGCTCATAACCAGCCCATAGTCACGCATCAGTAGGGGCCAAAACCTCCTGTGCTACTTGTCAACCACTCCCTAGGCGACTCACAGGATTCAACCAGGGCTTATAGCTTCATAAGATTTGTAAGGTCAAGAATGTGCCGGGTCAACTTCACGCGCATGGAGGGCATGGTTATCCAATGCCAGGGACGCCCAAGATCCCAGCAAACCCAGCGGCCTGCTCATACAATAACTCTCGGGGATTGTTATTGATACATCTTTCCGCACAAGGTGTATCAAGGCACAACAATTTAAGGTGCGCGTCACCCAGACAGAGTCCAGCAACAGCTCTTTGCAAGCAGCCTGCCGGCCTTGGTTAGAAAGGGAAGCGTAGAAAGTTGGAACCAGGATCTCAGGTTTTTCGACGAGTAACCGGCGGTTAACCTTGTTTCGAGGCAGGTTACCGCGCAAGTTCGCTTGGACGCTCAACCACTTCCTGACCAGCTCATAAGCATCCTTGGTTAAGGGCCAAACATTCGTGTGTACGGGTTACAAACAGCCCTGCTACATTCTCTGTCCACCTCTTGTGAGATCCGGAGTGACAAATTGAACCAACGCGGGAACCTCATTTATACTCAGCCTTTTACTGCTTTCAACTGCAGGCGTTGGGGATTCCATACGGCTGCGATGCCCGTTCTGCCATTGAAGCAGCCAGGCAAATTGGCGCCCGCATTGAGCCTATCGACCAGTAAGTGCAATCAATTTGGGCCGGGTTTCAACGATCCGAAGTCTTAAGGGCGTAGGCTTCAGGGGCTTCCTGTTTTAGCGCTCGCTGATTTCAAAGAAGCGCATCTCCGGATTGGAGTGGTGCCTCCTTTGCCAAATTGAAGCCCGTTGACGGTTCACGATCTGCTGAAAACCGGAGGGTATTAAGATACTGGGCAAGATGCAAAAGCAGATCAGAAACTTACGGAACTCGGAGTTGGTTAGAGCTCGACTTCCACTATCCGTCTTCTTGGGATCCAATGTGGCGCCTCGTATTCACTCTGAGCCTTTTCTTGGAAACATTGTCTGAGCGAGTCGGGAAATGGAGTTGCACGACACGTCAATGAAAGGAAACATTCTTGATTCTGGTTCAAGCAGAGAGTAGAAGAACCTGCATTTTAAACTCGGTTTACTAACCGCTCGCACCAATTGTCTGGATGCACCAAAAGAAAAACCATGCCGGAGCACCTTTCAAAACTCCATAAGTATGACGCCCGCAGGATCGAAAGAAATGTTACTTCTTTGTTGAGCGCAGGAGCATCGCTACAATTACTTCCCTTTTGGAAGAACTCGATCATGCCCGAATCCACGAACGAGCAAAAACCACGCTCAGTGGTATCGTAAGAGTGAGTACTGATTTTTTGTCTGGCCACTAAACAGTCTTTATGTGGTTCATATGTCCCTAAAGGCAGTACGGGATGGCGCTTTGTGATCGAAGCGTTACTGTGACTGTTCATTGCTTTGTGGTATGTCGGTGTTCGTAGCTCCGCACCGAAAACAACTTTGCAGGGTCATCTTAAACCAAGGTTTTTCAATCTTGGTTTAAGATCTACCATAGAAAAGCTGGTCAAAGGACAGTCGTGTCCGAAGATGTTCAAGATCAGAAGTTTTCAGTGCTTCCGGTGGCTCTAGTATCTCCACGGTTCAGAGTCTTCCACGTGGCAGCCAGAACTAGAAGCCGATTTACGGAAGAGGATCACATGCACGTACCTTCACGTTCCTTACTATCACTGGGCTGTTTAGATTTCCTTCAAAGCGTCAATTGCCCGGTGCATGACATTCTTCACACCGCACGTCTGAACGTAGTATCGATTTCGGACAGGTTGAGATAGTTCAGACCCGGCGGACGAGTGGGGTTAGTTTGGGGGTTTAGGTGGTTACAGGTGCGGAGCGCGTTAGTTTGTATCTAGAGTTAGTTTAGTTAGTGCTTTCTCCCGATTCCCATTTGTGTACCTCCAACCCGGTTTCGATCCAACACTGAGGTCGAGGTTTATTCTTAACCCTGTTTGTGCGTCTGCTCAGATCCCGCAATCGACGGCCCTCATGCTACAACTACTGATCAAGAACCCGTTTGAAAAGTCCGATGGGGACGCGCAAAGGGAGGCGGCAGCATTCGGACGGATCGTAGCGGCATTCCTGAGCGGTAAGCGATCAAAGGCTTGAGGGCTTGAACACGGGGTTTTGGGCCTTACCCATGGTCGGTTAAGGGCTGGTTGGAAGCTGGTCATATGTTCATGGGCACACAGAGAGTGGACAAGATGTAACCCTGGGAGTTGCCGGGCGCGCGCCCCCGCGCAACGATCGACGTCGCCTGATGGGCCAGCTCTTTGAGTCCAATAATTGTCGAATCAGTCGGAGCGGTTTCGGTTTCCGTTGAACTGAGGAAAGCCTCAATTTCAGATTTCACCTCTGAAAGGATTACGAGGTCTTCGTAGAGGCAGCTGGTGCTGGTCTTTCACTCAAACAATCGCAATCCAACGAACCGCATCTGGAAGCTATATGCTTGACGGATGTTGAGGCCCTTTACGCCCCGCTTGAAGTTTCCAACCTAGACTTGACTCACTTGAGTTTCCCTCAACTCTAGCACAGGAAGCTTTCGCCCTTAATCAAGAATGGTTGAAGGGCAACGAACTGGATATAAACCTAGGTTCGCTTGGTAGAAGGGCACTTAACCAACCACAACTCAAAGTTAGTTAATAGTTTATTTTTCCGGTGTCCGCAGGCAAGCCGGCCCCTTTGGACGATGTCGCGGTCTTCCAATCCCTGAAGAACAAGGCCTTGGAAGCGACCCGGCTTGAATGTGTCAAAGGCGAGCTATGCCCGGCGTTTGACGAGACGGAAGGCCCGAATGTCTACTCTGCTCTCCTCCACGAGCGGGACCGCCTCATGGGGCTCGTGAGTCGCTCCTCACTAAACTCAAATTCGGGGCACCTTAACCAAGGCCACTCTGCAATTCATTAGGTGCAAATTCTAGGGAAATCGACGACATACCTTGCTCCCCGCCTTTGTGGGAACTATCGAATACTCCGTCGAAAACAACATCTTGGTTGCGAGGTTAAGGGGCCGGACAAAAAGCATTGTATTTCTGCAAGGGCTTTGGCGGCTCTCGACAAATAACTGTCCGATCACCTGATTGCCTCCTACTATGAATGAGCTAAAGAATGAGTCCTGAATTTGTTTGAATTGGGTTCGATTTGCGATTCCACCTTCAAAGCACTCTCCGCTCGCTTCTGGGTCCGAAAGCGGTGGTGAGCGGACCCGAAAGTGAGGAGAAACTCCGCACGTCATTGTTACAGACGAAGCCTGGTTTTTCTCAAATGCTGGTACTTAGTGTGTGCCATAAGAGCTTTGAAACTGGAAATTCAAGGGTTTCAAGCAAAGTAGCTAATGGTCCTAGTTCAATTCATTAGGCGCTCCGCACCCTAACCCACCCAAACCAAGGGGCTAACCCCAGCCTCCCCCGAGCCCTATCTTAGTCACACAGCTCACAAGAAGTTTTGGTTGCTAACCAGGCTGGTTAGCAGACTTGAGTCCCAGGTTATTGGACAGATACCCGGGCTTAACCTTGTTCCAGGGCTGGTTACCGCCCAAGTCTGGTAATTGGACACTAAATCACCGTTAACCAGCCCATAATCAGCCCATAATCAGCCCAAAAATATCCATGGGTTGGAGCCAAAACCTTCTGTGGCTCTTAACTCACACAATGTTTACTAAATTTCTGATCCGCTCGTTAACCAGCCCATAACCAGTCCATAAGCAGCCCAAAAACATCCATGGGTCGGGGCCAAAACCTTCTGTGGCTCTTAACTCACACGATGTTTACTGAATTTCTGATCCGCTCGTTTGCAGAAGCTTGCGGCTCTGGCGAAACGCCGGCGCAAGAAGGTCGTCGCAGTGGTGGGGGCGGCGCACGTGCCGGGCATTACTACCCGGTTCGTGCAATACACCGCGGGTCACTGTAACCCTTTCGATGGGGTTTGGGAAAACCTTGATATTGAGAACGAGACGCGGCTGGACAAGGAGCGGAAAGAACGGGAACTGATCGTACACGAAGTCGACCGGCAGGTGGGAGCTCTCAACGAAACAATACCGTACTCCCCGGTGATGATTCCGAATAAATAAACAATTACCTGTTCGGAAACTCAGAAATTTGGGTTTTGCATTCGGAAAGTGCAAATTCGGAAAGGTTAAATAAATTTAAACGGAAGTTGAAAGCCGAGAAACGGCTAAAATCAGCCTCAAAACCCTTCTCCTAGTGTAAACATAAGGTGTTCGGATTCTGTTCGGAATCACCATAAATAATTCACCAGCTGTGGTCGGATTGTTGGAAATTATTTTCAGGAAATTCCATTCGGAATGATCACCGGGGAGTAAAATAGTATGTAGCTTATGAGAAAACCCGGTCGACGCGAGCGGAAGATGAACTCAGAAAACTGGCTTTTGATATATAAAGCTGCATCAAAGTTCCACAGCGGTTGTGAGTTATCGGGATCTGCCACACAAATCTTCGGTTTCTGGAATCAAGCTGAACATGGAGGAACTTCCGCTTTGCACGGATCTGGGCTTTGCGTCTGCTTCGGACTGGTTTGATTTAGATGCCAGGAGGGATCCCTTGCAAAACGAATTCAAGTCCCGTTTGCCGACCCAAGTGACCAAATCTAGGTGTACGTCTTCCAGACAGCCAGTGGACAAGTTTGCTGAATCTTAGGTAGATGAACGTGATTCAAAGCAGTTGACGACTTACGCCTGCTTAATCACCGTTTCACACTTCAGAAGACGTAGGGGCAAAAAGAAGCAAGAGTTTTTCTCGCTGTCTGCCCCAAGAGTGCTCTGCCAGGGTGACGACTCACCCTTCCCGCTTCAAAATCTGTTGAAGACGCACCTTGCGGCAGGTCGTGCAGAATATGAACGTCAGAGAACCTCACCTTAGTCAATCAGAATTAGCAGCCAGACTCCCGATCACTTTTTTTCCCTTAATCATTTTTCAACGAAGCTCCTTGCGATACGATCCACGCAGAGATTCGAACGTCGAAGAACCTCACCTAAGACAACTTAGGTCAAAAAGCCTGACACCCAACCGCTCTTTTCAATTGCAGATTGCGTGGGAAGATTCAGAAGTTCCGGGTCTATTTGACCCGGATATGCTTCGCGGGTTCCTATTCGCCGCGGCGGCTGGAGCCGGTGCCTTTGCCTGGTTCAACTGGCCGGTCACCACTGCAGAGCTGATAACCGGCGGGTTTACAGCGCACGGACTGCTAACCTTGGGTCTGGCAGCTTTTACCGCCAAGTGGGCGCAGTTCGGGGAGTACTTGGAGGCCGCTTCGATGGAGCTCCGTAGGAAACCGTCTCTAGATTATCTTTGACTTACACAGCGCCCGAACTAGTGATACTGGGCCTAACGGTCTTTACGTCAGTGTAGTGGGCGCAGTTTGGAGAGTTCTTGGAGGCCGCTTCGTTGGAGCTTCGTTGGAAACAGCAGCTAGAGTATCTGTGACGTCCCATCAAGTAAAGTGTTGGAGCTTGGCAGGGGAACGTACCGAGAGTGATCATGACTTCCATTGTGGATTCAGAAGAAGGGTTAGGAAAGGAGGGAGGACAATAATGAGGAGATCAAACTTAGAGCCCACATAGGAGTCAATGTCGGATGTTGTCACTGAGTGTGAAACAGGCGCAATGATTATAAGTGCCCCTATCTCGTTCGTCTCTCAGAATAGCACCAGGTCTCCGTGAGGATATTCAAGCTGAGCCCTCGATCTGACAACCAGGCTTCAGTTGGTCAGTCAAGATCAGCCCTGATTAAGGTCACTTACCTTGCTAAGGTTTGGGGTTCCACGCGAATAAGGCGTACGTGGCACTTAAAGCGGTTTGGTCCGGACGATCGGTGTGGCGTTTCAAAAAGGAACCTCAGGGAGAAGCATCATGGCATGCTGGCCTCAGAAAATTGTCAGGCGGCTTGATTTTCCTATTACGAAAGACCGTATACGTACATGATGCTCGCCCGGCCTGGCTGCAAGTATGCCCAACGATTGGATTAGCTTGGTCTTACAAACCACTCGGACGCCCAACACTAGCAGGCTGGACGGTCAAGGAATAGGACAAGCAGATTTCGAGGCGCGGATATCCACATGAGCTCAGTTACATGCATTCGATGGTTGACGAAACACTCAAACGGCTGGCCGGCGCCCGCCAAAAGAGATACCGAGTCTTGCACAAGGCCGCGCATTACTTCATATATAGTCATGCCGAGACTGACAGGACGGTGCCCAAGCAATGATCATGCCCCGCCCAGCATCGCAGAGGCCGAAAACCGCACTGCAACTCGGTTAACTATCATAAGGACGAAAGTCGACGGTCCACGTACTGAGACCGTCAAAATTACTGTTGAACGGTTTGAGGGTTCGAGCATCGGGTATGTGACAAATGAGGCCTCAGTGGCGGTCACCATGCGTCGATCCGCCAAAAACAAGCTATATGATCCTCACCGCCCGCGCTTCTTTCATCGCCGCGCGAGACCGTCTCCCAGCTTTTGGATTAGTGCTATTGCGCGAAGGTTTTGGAGACGAATCAATTGCATAGGGGTATATCGGAGCTTCTCACATGGCCCACTGGGGGGCATGAGGTATGCATTGGGAGAGCCCATCCGGATTCGCGACCAGGCTCCGAGTCGCATTCAAGGAAGCTAGCTTGAATACCAAGGGACCCTTTCTATGACTCATCATGCGCTAATTTGCTACCGGTTGCTCCAGATAACACACTTAATGCGTGCTCAAAATCCTGATCCCCTGAGTGCATCGAATTAGGAGTACTACGATGCGAGCGGGCTCAGAAGCCCGTTTTGGAAACCTGACATTTGGCTTCGGCTTTGAAACACGGGTTTCCAAACGTTTGAACGGGACCTGAAGATTCTCAAAGGAAAGGATCTCGACTTCGTGAGTTGGCACCAATCGGGATGTGCCACGTGGCAACTCAAAGAGACGAAACGCAGCCGAACAGAGTGGAAGTACAGTTGTACAAAGAAGCTTGGAATGCTCAAGTCGGTAAAGGATTTGATCAATAGTAACAGGCCAACAGGTTCGATTGGGTAAGCACAGTCAAGACTGGGCAGTGTTGATGGCTTCCGATGCTCTTTCCCCGTTTTCGCTGGCCCGGAAAGCTCAGCGATGGCAGTATAGCGTCCTGGCCCGCACGTGAGCAAAATGACAGCGAAGCGTAGTTCGATCGCGTCTTTGAGAAGTGACGTGAAGGTTCAGGTGAAACCAGATGATCTCTTGGGCCCAAAAGGGTCACTCGAGCCATGAAAGAGTCTCTGCGTCTGGAAAATAGTCAGGCGGACCCGAGGAAAGCATTTAAAAACGCACCACTTGGATGCCCTACCAACAGTCGCTCTTCTGTTGCTTGATGCAAACTGGCAAAACTTTGAAGGTTCTATAATTACTTATACGCTGCCAAATGTCGACCGTGCAAATGATGCACAACGGAGGCGCTCTCGACCGACTCGAAAAGCAGCTCAGCCTCAGCGAATACGAGCCAGAGTACTTTCAAGTGTGCATGCTTGAGACAGTCCAGAGTCAAGGAAGACAACTTCCGCTCCTGGAAGAACGATAGACGGCTTGCTGATATATGAGTATCCAAGATGGTCACTTACCTGAAAAATTTCACAAGCGTCTCAACAGGCCAGCAAGCTGAGGGCGGGGTCATTAGCACCGTCGAGGAGCACCCGAAGTTGTCAAAAGACGTCCCAGTTGGAACCTTCCTTTGGAAAACCGTGGTTTTCAAGCCGTGTTTTGCCTTTGATTGCTAAGATGGTGTTGATGAACCATAAATCTGCAGCCTAGCTCCCTACTGACAAGTCAGTACGGCGTCCGCACAAGATCTTCGAAATTCACTCCACGAGCCGAGGAGGTTCGCCAAGGCGCCGTCCTTGCCGCAGACTTCTGAGCATAGCTTAGACAAGCTTGAAGATCCCCGACGATGATTTCTCCGCACGCGCCCTGATCATGATCCAATCAGAGCGCTAGTGGAGACTTCCAACTTTTTCGTTTTGCACCAAAAGCCACACCCACGAAAAGACCACCGCTCTTGAATTATGCACGATGAACACCCGACTCCGGACTAAACTCTCCCACCCAACCGCTCCCTTAGTATATCTGCATCTAACGGTCAAATCTGGACAGAGGTTTTCAAATCCGTCTGTAGACGTTCGCGAGCTACAGGGTGGCGGCGGCCACAGGAACATGCGCGCGCGCCGGCGCGCCGCAAGAACATTGCCGGGTCGCCGACACGCACGCGCGCGCGCCGTGGCGCGCTAGATCGATCGCGGCCGGGCCGGACTGACCATAGACCCAGACATCACTGCAAGCGTAGCTGCAGCCCGCAATTCACTGAGGGCCTCACGTACCAGCATGCGGTGAGAAGAGAGCCCAGGAGCTATGCGAAACACAAGGCCAGTACACCAGGTTTTAACCCTCTTGCCGGCACAGTACTGCTATCTGGCTACATTGATAGATGAGTCCAACGTTTACGTAGTTTAAATTGCATCCAAAAGTCCCAAACAATGAAATTGAATCAGGAACCAGGGAAAAAAGGGTTCTACTGTCCATGCGCTCGTATGACGTGCGCTCGGGTGACGAATGAAGGGGTGAAGTGACTGGTTGCTTGCTTATAAGGGCGCAAATGTGTTTAAGACGCGAGACAAGAGCACAAGAGGCACAGATGGATTGTTCCACTACGGAACGATTCCCCGATACCCAAGATCACGTGCACATACTTCAATATGTATCGGATCTGAAGTACTTGCCGCAATCGATCAGCAGAACACGGTTCAGATGCGTGCTTCCGTTATCGGCAGATTGGCTTTGAGATGTACTTGCACAGAGATTGAGAAGAGCATGACGCGCATCAAACTCACAACTCAAACGGACAGCCGGCATAGGTTCCAGACATCCCGGATGAACTATCGGGTACAATCACCGAACGGTCTGTTTCCTCATTGCCATCGGACACCACCGAATGTTCGCTATTCAAGCTACCACGGGAACCACAGTATTCTCCACTTCTCGCTTAAAGTCAAAACGGACCAGCTGATTCGGAAGTCCCTTGAGTCTGGACACTCTTCGTTACTTGACTGAATCATGATGGGCTAATATTGGCCGGGCACGATATCCGTTAAAAAATGCATTGGAACCGAAGCAAACATGCGGTAAACCGCAACGCGGGTGCGGCTTAATACGTCTGAGGGCCCCTTTCTAACGAGGGGCGCGGGCCACGCTGAAAATCAATTTGAAACCTCTGGCCATAAGAGCAGCGCTTGTCGATCACTATTAGCAAGGACTCCTGCCATGCAGCCGCATCATTCAATCCGCTCGACGCTAATCAGGGAAGGCTCGAATTTACACGAGAATTTTGAGAGCGCTGGAATTCGCGCTAAGGATGGCATTGATTGAAAATGTTCACACAAGGGAGAATATATTAGCATAGCGGACATCGGAGTTCGTCTGTTAAATCACATGGCAGCCCTTCAGCCAACATGAGTGCAGCCCCATCGTCCGCTTACCTTCTTGTGCAAGCAATGCATATGAAGAGGCGGTCTCCATACGCTGCGTCGAAAAGGGTAAGAAAGAAAGAAGTGCCTTGTTTCCAAGTGTCCTGACAGTTACAGTATGTAAGTACTAGGTGGCTGAAAAGCCACGGGTTTTGAAAGCGATGAGACCCAGTCTAACTGCCGAGCTTGTGATCGTCAGAAATGCGTGGCAGTACTACAGCTTGCCTTCTTGTATCTCGTCCCAGCCCACTTCAGCTGATCATGCATCTCTAGATGTTTACATTATTGTTGTAAAATTGCTGATCTGCTTTTGTGGCCTGGTTTTTTGCATGGAAAGATTGGAAATTTGAAATTACGTATTATCCAACGCGCGACTCATAAGCACGTTTGCATCCATGCATCAGCCTGACCACCTAATGCCGTTCGGACTCCGAACCCCGGTACGTTCCGTGCAAGCTTGGCATGTCTGCCACGCCATATTTTCGTCTTCATAGCCCAGTCCATGCTATATAATCCATTTGAATAGGCAACGGAACCGGTGAGTCACAAGGAAGCCCTGCAACGACCTCAGTCCCGTTACAGACCTGTACAAGGAAAAGAAACAATCCACTATCACAGAAGCCGAAAGCTTCGAACACGTGGAGCATGCAGGCTTTCGTAGCGAAGGAGGCGAAATTTAGATGGAGAGCGCTCGAAAGTAAGGCCTCGATAGAGGTTTGGCAGTCGGACTGATGGCAACCAAACCAATCCTGACCACATATTAGTCACGGTAATAGTAGCACGTCATCCTTATTGCCAGCTCAACGCAGCCTTTCAAGCACTTGTGAGGCCTCCGGTCAAACAGGGGAAGATGAGACGTCGCATGGAAAGCATCCGGCTATTAGCATCTTTAGCACGAGACGCTGGGCAGTCGATCGAAGTCACTCTCAAAACAAGCCAGCCTTAAAGAGCGCACGATCATGAAAATACCGAGACAGTTTGAATTTCGTCGCGACAAACTTTATAGCAGAGTATTCCCGTGCTCAGGCCAGATCAGTTCAATTCCCCGTCTGGGGCCAACGCATGAGCAAAGAATAATATTTCTGCGCAGTCGCTTACGAGGCTATCCGGGTGCGTCCGTGTAGGACCTCAATCATCGAGCCAGACAGGGCGGTAGAAAAGAAAAAAGCTCTGGCAGGTGGAAGCACATGGAAAGTTGCCAGATTGACAACCGGGGTAAAGACCCGCAATACTAAATGGGGCGCGCTTGAGAACAAAATCTTGCGTTTGGTGACGTCACAGTCGACTCGGGGACCCAAAGTCACAGGTGGCAGCCCTTTGGCAACCGTATGACTATCCTCATTGTCTTCTCCAAGGCACGCGTTTGCTTTTGAAAGCTCCGGCTCCGCGCGCGCGCCCAGGTCATACACACATCGTCAGCAGCATTGACGCGGCGTGTAGAGTTCGTGACAGCTGGAGACACGGAGGTACTTACCGGCCCAGACTTTCTAATTCCAATGCTCTAGGCTTTATGAAAGGTCCTTCATTCTATAGGCAGCACCCGGATCAAGTAGTAAACGTATCACTCATTGCCAGCAGCCCTATGGCTTGAATTTACTAATCTCAACACTCACAAGCTAGATCGGGGTGCCAAAAAGTGGCAGTCTGTGCATGATCATTTACAATTCGCCAAATCCAATGAGCCCAGCGAGCCACGTCTGACATCACAAGCGTTAGAAAGTGTCAAGCAATGTAGAGAGGAACTCTACATCAAGTATCTAGTATTTGAAACAAACATTTTCCGGCGGTTTCAGATGGCGTTGATCCAGTAAAAGCAAAGGTGGCGGCTCATCTGCCACTCCGTTCGTCCTTACCGTCCGCTTATATCCTAACCGGATACGTGACGTGTATACGGCTTTCAGAAGTAAACACCTGAAACAGGTAAGCAGAGCTTAATCCAATCTAAACATACATTATGGTCGAGCAGAAGCACTACAACGTAAAGCTGCCTGCAGTTAAGGTTCCTCGAAGAGTTTCGAAGCGCAAGCATTTGATATCCTTTGCAAGCGCCTTGAGTCTCGAAGATGTATCAGCCAGGTGTATCAAGATGCAAGTCTCCATCCTGAAGAATTTGACGCCTTACTCAGATGTCTAGCTCATCTATCGACTCTTGTCTAGAAGACGGCACAGCCCATGGCGAGGAAGCTGCCACACGGGGTGAGATCCTTGAAAAGGGCTAAGTAAAACCGAAGCCGAAAGTGCACGTACTATCTCCTCTCCTCTGGTGACAATCCATTTGGCCGCTCAAAACGAGCGCCGAACCTGAAGAGTATCATTGAAACCCTTTAAGTTGCTGAAGACGAATAGAGAGGCAGTAAACGCGAGGGCACGAGTACGAAGTACAGGCCCGCGTATATGCGATGACCGCCTGCTATGAGTGTCATTCAATGCTCGACTTGCAGTCCGATGACAAGCACTAGGAGCGCCACGAAGAAAAGTCACTATTGGCTGTATAGAAAGACGTAAGTAATTATTTGGCAATTATATTGCGATGGGCATCAGAACCTGAAAGCCGATGCGCTTTGAGCCTTCGGGCCCCAGTCTGAGCTCATCGTTGCCCTTGCACACGGGAAGTTTTGGTAGCTAACCAGGCTGATTCGCAGACTCGAGTCTCAGGTTATTGGACAGGTAACCGGGCGTTAACGTTGTTCCAGAGCTGGTTACCGCCCAAGGCTGGCCATTGGACACTTAACCACTTTTAAGCAGCCCCTTACCAGCCCATAAGCATCCATCAGTAGCTAGGGCCAAAACCCCCTGTGGCACGGGCCGAAATGGGTATGTATTGAACAGTTTATGGGCATCAGAGAAGTTGAAACACGTGTGGGCGTGCCCATTGTGAAGTCGTCCTTGCCTTTCGTTAGCTAATAGCAACCTTTTCGATAAAAGAAGGGGGACATACTGAAATTCTGGTTTCTACACAACACCACAGCGTGTAGCAAACAATGAGTCGGTTGACATCCCACGGGGTTACTCAAAGATAGAACCACGTTTAAAGCAGAAGCCTACCACCCCAAAAAACGAGGCGTCCTTTAGAGGTAAACTGAAACCTCAACTAAAGACTGCGGAGGCCTCGGGAGATTTGGAGCACTTTTGATCGACTTGCAGCATTTTACGTCACTGCCCAACTACTCGTCAGTGCCGTCTTTTCAAACGAAACTGGAAGCCAGAGCCGAGAACGGTTCTCCTTTAAAAGAACAAGGTAGAATATGATTAGAAAGCTGTCCCTTTTGCCCTTCGCAAAGCTACGAAGCCAAAGTTCTGAATTAGAGGGTGTACAAATGGACTTCTGTCACACGCCGAGTCCGCAGGCATTTGAACGATGTGAGCCGCCGATAGGGCCACAAAATCAATTAGCACCGTCTATGCTGCGAGGTCGCACAGCTTACTCGATCGAGGCACTTGAAATCTGATCACAGATATAAAGCAGTGAAAGCGGCCAACCCTCGTCTGATCAAGACAAATTATCAACATAGAGCCCAGAAGACAAATCACTAACATAGAGCCCAAACCCTGGTAGCAAGATCGCCTCCACACGAAGCTGAGAGCTCAGCAGATCGGAATGGCCAGAAACAGCATTCGCACTATAGTACTCTCTCCCGGCTACTTCCTGATGAACAGTGTTTTGTCGAGCCTGACGGAAAGCAGATGATTACAGGCCGCGTGCGGAAAATTGAAAAGCTGCGGAACGAGCAAGAGCTCCGTTCTGTCTGCTCATCAAACTTCTGTCGGTGCTTTGCACTTCGAGTTGCTGCGGAGCGTCTGAACGGCAGAACGCCATCTTATGAGCCTCATCCTCCGGCCCGATAGTTATTCGTCCTGGCCACCGTCTATCGAACCGCATATGTCAAACTTTATATTGAAAGCCGAAGGCAAACAGGAGCACACCAAGAGCTCGTGACGGTGTGAAAAATGTGGTCAATAATCTGGGATTATCCGCGACAGGAGAAGCAAACGTTCAGAGCGGTGACGGTGGAGCAAAACGAGCAAGCTCGTTTCTTCTTCGGAGGGGCAGTCACAGACGCGTTCACGAAGACGCCGTTATCTGACGGCCTGCTTTTGGCGGCCCACTGTTCGGGAAACTACTTGGAGGATCGCAAGAGGGACTGGCTTAAGTTCAGGCTTCTCTCAATCTGGAACCTCGTTTGATGATCCCCGTTGAGAGGTATGATTTGGGGTAACCGCACATTTAGAATTCCATGTTCACTACGACGGCACGAGGCGTGCGTTGTCTTCAAAACACTCATCCGAGTGATTGGAGCAGACTAGCAAATCGGCAAGCTCAATGAAACAGGAAAAGGTGTTTCCTAAAAAGCATCACGCACCCTTTTGAGTAACTCAAATCAAAGCGCCCGGGTGACGTGGTGAAAACATGAGGGCAATTCGCGTCGCAGAGTTTCTTCTGGGTAGAGCGGCTCTGAGATTTCGAGTCCGCTTCAAAAGCGGAACTTTGAAACCGCCGGCTGCGATCGCGAATTTCACTCATTGGATTAAGAGCTGCATGAAAGAACTGAAAGGAAAGGACTTCATGTCCTTTGAGTACCAGTGGTGCCACCAGATCAAGTTGCCACGTGGCAACTCGGGAAGGCGTGACGCGGCAAGGCAGAGTGTAAAATAATACGAAACAGGGCCCTGAACTCCTTGCTCAGATATCAAGGAAGTCGCAAAATATCAAAATACAGGACAGTCGATAAGCTTCATGCGCAGTGCTTTACTGACTGCTTCCGATCCTTCACCAAACCTCAGGCTGTTTCTGAATTGGAGATTCAACGATGGTAGTATAGCGTCCTGGCCCGCACATTCCAAAGCAAAACGCTGCGAAGCGGAAACTGAGAACGTTTCTGATCAGCCACCTCTTGAAACTGAAGCTCCACTGATATCCGGGCCCAAAAAACGGAGAAGAGCAATCAAAAGTCTCTCCAAGTTGGAACCGAAGTAGGCGAAGCCGAGGAAAGAGTTTAGAGACAGCATCAGTCAACATCCCCAAGTGGAAGTCGCTAATATGCAACGAACGCTGTTACAAGTTGAGCTGAAGGCAGGAAATCGAAACCTTTGAATTACGTGGCAGAATCTTCAGGATCCAGTGGGCGCTGTCGGAAGTGCAATGCGTCGGATATGAGCTACGAAGTCGCAAACGGGGGAGCTCCTCTTGGGTTCCGGTTAGCTTTTGTGCTTGGAAGCCCGGACAACTTGAGCGGAGAAAGAAAAGTTTCGCAACTAAGCGCGAATAATGTTAGAAAGCCGTCTGATGAGCATCCGGGATGGGCAAAACAAAGCGGATTGAGACGGACAGCAGACCAATGACAGAAATGTAACCAAGCCTTAAGGTAAAAATAAACTATTGGCCTGGGCACCGGCCAGGAACGGCTAAGACGCATCGAAGTAATAGCACGGGCGCAACCGACAATTAAAGCTTGCTCGGTGACAGGAGCTGAGGTGCAAGAACGCGACGTTGGAAATCGGGTGCGATCGAGGGACAATGGATCGGCAATGCATGTATGTCCGCTCTTTACTCGAACGTGGCGGCGTCAGAGGAGAAACCAGCTCTGAGGCAAGGAGCTCAGCCAGGCACAGTCCTTGCCGCCAACGGGCTGACACCAAAATCATTTCAAAAGCAGCTTCAACGGTATTTATAAAAGTGGCCTCTAGTGTGTGTCGGCCGGTGGTTGGCGTGACGCTGTCCCATCCAAGGGGTTACCAGGAATACGGGGATCTTCTGCAAGTGCAATAAGAGACACGTGCAGAGGGAATGGAAGCTTTACGGGCACACCAGAAAATTTCGTACCAAAGAGTTGCGCACGCTTCCTTAACTGCCCATCAAAGGTGGCGGCCTCCGACGGCAAGAATCTTCTTGAGCCGAAGAGCCCGATCAAGGTACCGTCATTGACGGCAAAAACGCTGTCACCATAATCGACTATCCAGCTAACGTCAATGAATGTTGTTACCGGCTTATCTCTGTATGGGGTAGCCGTAATGAAGCTGTACGGCCTTCTATAACACGCCAGAGGATAGGAAAACTCCCGCTTGCAATCGAAGCCACGTAAAAGAAGAACCATAGCTAGATTGCGGGCACATCCGCTGAATGTGTTACCAATCAGGCGCACGCTTCGCGAACCTGCCCAAGATAGCTAGATAGCGGCCTCCGACAACAACGTACAATACCCATGAGGCGAGAAGCTCGACCAAGCACCGTCCTTGCCGCACAAAAGCCGTCACCGTAATCAACTTATCCAGCGAACTTCATAGTACAGGCTGACTTCAATCATCTCTAGAAAGTACTCAGGTTTAAAGCTGTCTCGTAAAAACCGAAACCAGAGATAGGGTAGCTTTGTTAGCTACCGCACTACAAGCCCGGCCACGTGCAACAAGAATCAAAACGTTCTGGGCACACCAACGGAACATCTTATCAGAACAGTTACACGCTTCGCAATATCTTGCGCACATCAAAGGTGGCCGCCTCAAAGTACAACAATCTGCTTGAGCCGAGAGGCTCAAACAAGGCATCGTCCTTGCCGCGACAGAAAGCCATCAGCACAAAGACCGTTCTTCACGTTCTAAAATCATGTCCGTCGGTGATCCGGGGTTCCGTTTGTAGACCCTCGGAAAAGTGGAGCGTCCGAATCAATTCTCGATTCTTTCTGAGCCTATCGTTCCGGCCCGAAAAATCATTCGTCCTGGCAAAAGCCCAGCGAACCGTAGAGGAAGGCAGAAAACCGAGAGCACAGCAAGAGCTCGTGACGGTGTGATTAAAATGTAGTAGAATATCATCTGGGGTTGTTCGCGACAGGAGAAAGAGACGTGGGGCAGAACAAGCAAGCCCGTTTCTTCTTCGGAGCGGCAGTCACAGACGCTGTTCAGAAAGACGACGACATCTGACGACCCTGCACTCAGGTGAGGAAAGGCATCGCAAGGTTCACAAGATTGTTGTGTTGATGGCTTCCGGTAACCTTCTTCACACTCGCTGATCTGAAAAATTCTGCGATAGTGATCATATAGCGTCCTGGCCCTTACATCTCGAAAGTAGAAGACCCTTTAAGCGGAGACTGAGGAGGTGCCTGAAAAGCGACGTGATGGTAAAGCTGAGACTGAACAACATTTGGTCCCAAGAAACAATCGGAAGGGCGCTTCATTCCAGTAATTACGTAGGCGGACTCACGAGAGTGGGCACATTAGGCAATTAGACGGCGCCGCCCTCGCCAATAGCCGCTGGCGTGCTCCATTGCGAAAATTGGAGAGCAGGCAAGCAGAACTGAGGAACTTGTACTTTTGTTTGACCTGATTGAACTAGTTCAGGATCATGGGCGCTGCCGAAAAGCATACGGCCTAATTGCAAATCGGAGGCGCCCCTCTCGCCTTTTGTCTGCGCTTGGAGGTAGCGACAATCTGAAGAAATTCTGCCACTGCGGAGATATCCGCAGCCTTCTTGATGAGCGTCGAGGATGGGCAACACAGATCCCAACGGACTTCGTAAAATCACGCACAGATATGCCAGAAGTGTCTTACCAGATGTTTTTGGTTCTAACCGTCTAGCACTGTAGCTGATCATTCTTTCCAATGGGTTTCACAGACTAGCGTACGTCTCGATGGCCAGCCGAACTGTCAACAAGGTCCTGCTGTCTTTCATGGGCCGGGGCACTAACAACGTTAAGCTGCATCTTATTTTTATTGCTGGCGCATCGGCCATCGCAGCTTGCTGGGCGATCTGAGCTGCCACACAACCACGTGTCGGACTGTGATCGGCCACAAACGAGGAATGGTCTGTTAGCCCTAGAGTCGCTACTTACTGGAACGTGGCGGCGTCCGCACAAACACTAACCATACTCCCCATGAGCCGAGAAAGCTCAGCCAGGCACAGTCCTTGCCGCCAAAAGGCTGACATCAAAATCGATTTACAAGCGGCTTCGAAAGCACAATAATAACAGTGGCTTTTGTCTGTCATAGTTGGGGTGAAGCTGTGTCATCCAAGGTGTTGCCAGAATTACGGGGAGCTTCCGCAAAAGCAATGAGACACACGTGCAACCAGATCAAATTGTAATTGCGGGCACACCAACGGAAAACCGTATCGAAAATCTACACGTACGCTTCGCAACCCTGCCCATCAATGGTGGCGGCCTCCAACTACAAAAAACCCTTTGAGCCGAGGAGCTCAGCGAAGGCACCGTCCTTGCCGCCGGAAAACCATCACTGTAATCAATATATCCAGCGAACTCCAAGTTCATTGGCTGAACCCTACCTCTAAGTGCTCGGGGTTAAAAGCTGTCCCGTAAACGCCGGACTTCGCCTGGGATAGGAGAACTTCCTTGCAACCGCGTAGTTGAAGTTACGTGCAACAGTATCCGGATCGGTTCCGAGCTTTCCAACGGACACCGTCCAAACAATTGCACGCTTCGCAACATTGCCCATTGAAGGTGGCGGCCTCCACAAAATGGTGCTTGAGCCGAAAAGCTCAACGAAGGCATCGTCGAGTCCTTGCCGACAGTGAACGCTATCACAAGATCATGCAAGCGAAATCTGCGTACATGCCTTTCAACTGACTTCAATGCCTCGTAGTTGAGTCGAAGCTCCCCAGCTGCGCAGCAACCGTAGCGCGCAAACTTGAAATAGTATTAGTGGAGGGTGGGACATTTACTTCGGTGTCCAACACAGAGGGACATGATAATCCTCGCTTGCAAGGAAGCTGCCTTTTCTAAACACGTACAAAATAGAGAAGTCCGGCTTGCAAGGGAAACCGCGGGTGGAACAAGAATCAGGGGTTGTGAGCACAAAAAAGGAACGTCGTACACAAAAAACTACACAAAAACTACAACAAGCTTCGCCAGTTTGCGCAGCAAAGTTGGCGGCCTCCGCACGTTCGTCTGAAGTGTCCATGAGCCGAGGAGCTCAGCCAAGGCACCGTCCGCAGACCGCTAACATGGTATTCGACTAACCAAGAATTGTCGAAATACATTTAACCGCCGACCTTCATCTGTCTTATGGTCTGTTTGACTTGACTGACTTGTGGGCAGAGTACGTTCCGATCTGCAGATACATAGGCGGGGCAAGCGTTTGCATAAGCGCCAGAGACTGGACGCGTAAGCCTTGCAGGCGAGATTGGCTTGCGTCCAATCACGAGGTCCTGCGCTGGGGCCTCAAAGCAAAATCCTCTTGTTGCCGGTCGGGCTTTTTATCGCCCCACTGATTCAAGCGTGTAGGGTCTCAATATCAGCATGCTTCATCGGACCAAAAACTTATAAAGTACGGTCGTTCGCCTCCAAGCAGTGACATGATTTTGAACGACGAAAGAAGAGCGAGCGAACCGTGACAATTGATTCTATTGATGAGCGAATCAACAGTGGCATGCGGGGTCTTGGCACGGGCGCCGTTCGACCTTCGTATCCAAAAGCAATCAGTTCAGGACAGCCACGGCAAAGTGGTCAATTATAATCAATGTGGCTGCCTTAAAGTTGCTGTAAGCAAGTGGAGCGACAACTTCACGTCGTATATGTCGTGTTGAGAAACACATGAACAATCCAAACTCGCTGCTCTCAATATCATCCGGATCGAGCGACTCCCGGAAGACTCCCGCGAAGCCTCAGCAACGGACCCCGAAGACGTTGTGCGAATCTAGACCCTAGGAATTCAGACCGGCTGAAAATTGCAGCTCGTAGTCGCTTCCCGTGACTGTCCTAGAAAACGTTTCGGCGGTCTGGGCACGAGCTGGTCCGTAAAGCTAGTGGACTCCCGAATCTGGATGCTCCTTCATACGGGCTTAGTGAAGCGGAGGTTGGAGACGCACGCTTCACAGGAGTTGTTAGATTTGGTGTCCGTTGCAAATGGATGGTGTAAAAGGGCTGTGACAAGCTGCTTGAGCTTCGGCAGTGGCTCCCGCTAGGAGGAAATAGTGAAAGCTTTGCGGCCACGATAAAGAATGGGCGACGCTAGCAGACGTCAAGCCTTGGGGCCCCTTAAACAGTGAGCGATGCTGAGACAATTGACGGTTCTCCTTAGAGGAATCTCAGACGTTACTCTACATGAGTTGGATTGATCAAACATCTAAGCATCAGAGGCTTCTAGCACTTGCTGGAAGTGCGGATACCTCAGGCAGCTCACGGTTCGAAAGAGCGGGTCAACAGATATAGCAAAAATTTCGAAGCCTTACTTGAAAAATTGCAGAGGATGCAGAGCCGGCTCATGCTGATTTGAAGGCAAGAGGTTTTTGGAAGATGAACCTTCCACAATGTCTTCGCATCATCCCCGTATCTAAGCACGTGCCCGCAAAGGACCGGAACCGGGAGCTGGTAATGTCTCAACTTTAAGGGACATTCTCCTAGGAGTGAGAAAGACCTGACAGGAACAGACAGACAAGCTGAACGGTTTACAGTTTCCTCGAGTCGCTGAGAATGCGGAAGTAATCTCAGACTTGCAAAGCAACCAGCCGCCCTCTCTACCGGAAGCAAAACGGACTTTTGAACAGATGTCTCGATACCCACGTAGACTGCTCGGAACTTAGCCAATTTACGCGGAAAGCCGTTTAGGAGGACAAGGTAAGTGGGCTGCCAAGCATCAATCTGCATATATGCAGGCGGACTTTCTTTACGCCGTCAACCAACATGGTATTATAGTCCAAATCAATCTGATTGTTTATGATGCTGGCGGACAGAAGAGCACTCCTTTCTGAGAAAACTCATGCGGAGAGGCATCAGAAGCATGCAGAATCGCCTGCACCTACGAAAGTAGGGCCGAATGGAAGCGCCTTCCCTGCCAAGAAGGTTCAAGTTTATACACGGACAGTCATCGCAAGCCACTCTATTGTAGCAAGTACATCTTGGCAACGCAACCTGGACTTATTCTTAGCCTAAGCGCGCAACAATCCATCAAAGCGACAGTGCATGCTGCAGTTACGCTTGAAGAGCTTTCCAGCAACCATGCTAGGTGTCTAAACATGAAAAGCTATTCGGCTCCTTAGACGATTGTGTCCCTGCCACGCTGTGGACAATTCTTGCGGTGGCATTGACGTCGCCAATGTTCATTGCCGCATCTTGAGAGGATAACATGAAGCGACTGGCCCGGTACTTTTGCCAAAATGACGAATATCTAAGCGGACGTTGAGAAAGGAGGAGGATGCTTTCCCAGCCCGTCGAAGCTAGTTTCATTCGAAATGCCCAGAAGCTCGTCGCAGGTGTCTCGTTGCTCGATCTTCGACCTCAGCAGGTCGTGACCAAGGACACACAACGCTCCCTAAGCCTTCTTTCCTTCGAGGTTGAAAGCAGGATCTGACCTAAACAACATTTAATCAGTCGAAGAAAGTTCCAGAACTTGGAAAGCCCCGATAAGACGTCGTTGGCACACCCACAACTGCGGTATGTGTAACAAAACTGGATGAGTGGAACATTAATTGCAAACCCGAGCTAGTTCCTTTTGGATACACGTTTTGCCTGGCTCTCTCCTTAGGCGTAAACCGGATTGAACAAAAGACTCTCAGTAGTATTGTGCAGACTCGTGGGTTAGCCAACTAAAGACCAGGTCACCTTCCACGAAAGGAGTGGCCCCACTTTTCGTGAATACAAAACCGCAATAAGAAGCGGCCTCATTGTCAATAAACGATACTCAAGAGCGAGCGGCATCTTCCAAGAATTCACTCCACAACTGAGCTTGTAAAGCTCGAGTCGGGCCGGGTCCTTGCCGCAACAGAGTGTCACGGCAACCTACGAAGCCTTCCGAAAAGCAGATGGTAAGAGAGTCGCAAGGTCTTCAATTGGAAAAGAAACTGAAAGAGGAGCTCATATGCAGCACTTTGCACGGTCGTAGCTTAAGGAACAATTGACCACAAAGCGGCCAAAAAGTTAACAGCGCTCAAAGCAGGACCAAATCAAGGAAAAAGCAGCGTGGCGCAATTGCATCACCTTACTCGGAAGCAAGTGTACCGACAGGAAAGGAGCGGTACTGATTCCCGTTGTGCATGAGTAGGTTAGCAGCATAGCATTCAAGCCCAAGGCCGGAAAAGTAGGAACATCCGCTCACGTCCTCATCTCAACAAATGAATCCCCATGATAGACAGCCTGTCCACGATCAGCAGCAATTTCGGTTTAAAACGCATCAGAAGCAGTTGATCCCATATTTAGCTAGCAATGCAAGCTCAGCTCTGCGGGTTGCCGTCTTCGCCCTTGCGAGTAATCTGCACTTCAAAGCGGTGGTAACTTCGACCAATAGAAACTTGTCGGTTTTAAACACTTCAGCCTAAGAAATACCCAGAGTCTGTATCCCGTTCATGCATCGAACGATATCTGAAGAAGAAATTAGGAATCGACTGAACAAAGGCCGCTTGAGAACGGTGGCTTCGAGCAGAATCTGAAGGTCTGGAAAAGGAAGACAGACAACGCCGTTTCTGTCTGTGTTTTGAACAATGAATAAGCAGAGCCTGAGCAGCGGCATCCGGGTGACGCTGTTCTGTTGTTGAGCTGATACAGCTCGAAGATTTTACCGTCCTTGCCGAAATCCGTAAATTGACTTTCAGCTTATTCAAATGACTTCAAGACTCTCGACAACTGCTTAGATGGGTCTTCTCAACCGGATACGGGTACACGACCTTCGTCGTTGGACTTCGGAGTTGCATTTGAGCTCGCAGACGATGTTGCAAGGATGCTCTCTATGAAGTTCAGGTCTCCACACCATGACAAATCGGGGAATCGGGGACATGTATACAGCGGAATGTGCGATGGTGGAAATGTATACGGGGAATTCTATGTTTGAAGACCGTCATCAAACAGCACGCAGCCAGGACGCGTTTTGTTGAACATCAACGACCCCGCTGCTTCTTTCAAGCGGCAAAAGCAGCAAGGACAGGATTCAAGAGCATAAAGTCATTACGTTAGGATCTGAGATAACCACAATTGGCGTCCCCATGCCTAATCGTGAAGTGGGCAACAGAAACATAAGGCCGAACGGGCTGGACAACCAAAAACAGGCACAAGAAAGGAAGGTCGCAAAGGATGCTGCGAGAAAGTCAACATGCTGCCAAAGCAGATCATTGAAAAAAGCACCGTAGATGTGCAACTGAGAAGGTATCCAGGCGGCTCTGAATCCTGAATGCTTCACAAACAGCCTCTTAATCGGAGCTCACAGCTCATCGAAACAGCTTTTCAAGTACTCACGCAGGAACACAAGCAGACTGGAGCCGATTGTTGGATGCTTCTAAAGTGAGTCGGAGCCGACCTACCAAGTCAGTGCATAGAGATGCTCACTTCGAATTCGTCTCAATGAATTCAACTGCGATCGACATTCGACAGGTTGTGCAAACTCAGCTCCTCTGAAGACTGAAAGTACGCGGTAAACGTGAAAAGCACCTTACAGCGTCACGAAGACGGTGGGTAAATCTCCTCATGCTCGGCCTTTGCTCGCTCTCACGAGATGCGCACTCCTCAGGTGCTGCGACCTGGTGGACCAATGAGTCGGCTCCTGGATCGAAGGATTGACAGAGGTTAGGCCACTCTTCTCTGCATGGTCTCAGCTTCTTTGTTTGCATTGAGCAGAACAAACAAACCACTTACCAAGAGCATGCGTTCCGAAAGCACTTAGTCAGGGGTGTCGTCAGCCGATGTGTGTGTTGGAGCAGCATCTGAGAAGTAAGCGCTTGCTGACCCGTTGTGGCATAACTAGAGTGCTCATCCTTAATCAGATAAGAATTGAAACTTCAAAGCCACATTGGAACTCTGATGGCAACAGACATTTGGTTCGAATCTGGCGCTGCTTGGTAGACTCAAGACGGGGAAACCACGTCTTGACAGGCAAGAAAGGCACGGCTGTTTGCGCGGAGTATGCGATTAAACGCGGATGCTCAGAGGGGGGTCTGCATGATCAGTCCAAGAAAGTCCACTTTAGACCAGACAACTTTCAAAAGCCATAATGGTCCAGATGAGAACCAGTGCAGAGCAAAGCTTCAAGGACCTCCAGAATGCGGAGTCACAGCCTCGTTACATCTTCCCATGGAAATCTGACATAGAACTTACCCAAACCGACAAGTATGAAGTGACCCAGGAGCTCTGAAGCGACCGGACATCAACAAGGCCATACACAGTGGGCCAGGGGCTCCTTAAGTCGAAACACCCACAGATCCCATGTTCACCTGGCTCCTGAAAAATAGGGAGAAGCATTAGGAAGATAGAAGGCACATCTTCCCAGGGAACGGGTATGATAGACTTTAGGAATAGAGAAAGAGCGTTTCAGCAGCTAGTGCTGATCCGAAGAAACGGGAAATCCGAGTCACATGCTACTTTGAGAATAAGAAAAACCATACATTCAAGCTAAAAATCTGCCCTAGGAACGATTTAAAAGCCTTTCCATGGTCCCATGCTGCAACACAATCTTTGCCACCATTAGAAGGGAAGGGAACACATACTTTAGAGCAATTCGCATGCTTTTCAATGCCTGCCCCATGCCAGGATTGCATCAGCCAAGTTTACAAGCGGCGATGCGCGCGTCGAATTGGGAGTACAACTCAAAACCCTGAGGCTGCAGCATACAACACGCCACCGTGCTGAAGATTTTGACAGGACCGCTGATGGCCATGTGGCCACATAGACCTGTTTCAAGCAATTGCTTGAAGCCGATTCCTCACCTGACAAGGTCAGCTGCTGAATTTCCCCAGCATGATTCGAAGATGCCGCCACAACTCCAACAGACGTAATTCTGCATCCTTGGGCGCCAGCTGTCTTCCTAAAGCTCCAGCCCTGGCACTCGGCCTCTACGCCTTATTGCCCGCCACATAGAAGGAGAGTCCTTGTTTACTCGAGCTGCCTTCTGGATGGCAACTTCCTTTGCCATCGTTTAGTTGAAAGCCTGTCCGAATCCTAGGAACACAATGTCAATTGCAGCCATTTGACAGAGCTGGCGAATGAGGTCCCTGACATCAGATGAACACTTCAAAACAGCATCTCAGCTGCAAACAAATGCCACCTAGCTCCATCTTTCGCTCTAGCTCCTCCACGAAGCTCCTCCACAGCCTTCTGAATCAGAAAAAGTTGGAAATCCCAATTCTGAATTCACTTCCGTGGCTTGAGCAGCGAGCTGAGAATCAGATGTGGCAATTCTCGCTGCTCAAGCTACAAAAAGTCCGAAAGGGCGACAGACTACGGTATACGGTGGGTCTATTCTGTCGCCGGGTACAAGCAAGACGTGGGTTGCGATCGAGGGATGCACTGGCCAGGCTGAAAAGCTCTCGAAAAGCTTGCTTGTGAAGTTCCTCAGAGGTGGTCGCAAGGGCGTCAGGGTCTGCGCCTGCTGTGATAGATCTATTTTGATAGCCTCTTGGCACCTTTGCAGCGCGATGGACGGCAACAAGGATGACGCGGAACGCTGTGCTGACATTGGGGAAGCTGCATTTAGAAAAGGGGATTTTAATAAGGCGCTAAAGTTTCTGGGGAAGGCGCAGAAGCTTTATCCGTCGAAGAGAGTAAGCGTTTACTTCTTGACAGCTGCAGATCTCCTCCTGTGACACTTTCAGGAAAACATTGAGTAGCTCCATGCCAAATTTCATCGATCAGGAGAATTTGGGCAGGTTGTGCAGTTTTGATTTAGCAAGCACAACCGCTGAAGTGTTTGCTTTCCTACATGAGCCTCAGTAATGAAACAAGCAATATTGGTACATTTATAGCTGATGCAGCTGGAGGCTCCAGTCCGGCGCTCCTTGTGGAGGGTTTTCTGAGTCTACTGAATTGTGGATCTTCGGAGCTTGTTTGTTGATGGCTGAACACTGTGCAGCTTGTTCATGAGCTTTCAACATAGTTTTTGTTACCTCCAAATCATTTTAGTTGATTTAAGTCCGTGCCATGCCAAAAAGTTGCCACCATATCGTCACTAGATTCTCCATTTTGTGGATTAGCTCTCAGTCAAATAAAATAACTTACTTTTACGATGTCATTTGCGAATATGACAGTCAGCAGTGATTGTTCAACACAATCCTTGTCTGGTGCTTTAGACTTTATTGAAATGTAATGAGGACGTTCACTCACGGAACATTAGCTTTCGCGTTAGCTTTCATGAAAAACGTTGATGGCAGCAGCTTTTCTTTTGAGCTTTTTGATTTTACCTTCAAATTGTGAGGTCAGTGTATCATGCGGTGCCACAAAGAAAATATCAGCCCCATCTATGTGAGTCACTTAAGCGGTTGTGGATTATTATCGGTAAACACAAATCAGATCTGAAACCCTAAAGAAACACCTATGTGTGCTCTGGATGGCAACATTTCAAGATACCGCTCTGATGCAACTGGATGTTCTGCAGGTGGGGTATCATGCGTTAGTGAATTCTACGATTCACCGACTCCAGTGATACATCTTCTGCTTCTCAATAAGTTCTGTTGAATGTCAAACAAATGGGTGTAACATGCAATGACAGCCTCCTTCGTGTCCAACGTATCCCACGAACAAAGTAGCTAATGAGGATGCTGACTCCAAATTTCAATCTGCTTGTTAGTCTGAGTTCTTCTTACGCTGTCCAATCCTTTCCTCTAGGTTGCTGACCTCCTCCTTAAGGTCGCGGCTGCATCGCAAGCAGCGGAGAATGGAGCGAGCGCAGGGCCGTCCAGTAGCACTGGGCCTCAAACCCGATCAGCATCACGGCCGCAGGCGAACGGGCATGCAGCGGGCCCCTCGACGCGACAAAGGACCGCAGCTAGCGGGGACAGGACAGCGCAGGAGGAAAGAGAGGTGAGAGGATGGGATGGAAGGTTGGTGCAGATGTTGGAACCACTCAGTGATCGGTTGTCATCGATTCTGTTTTGAGTTGCCGAGGTTATGAATGAAGTGATTGCCACAATTTCGTGAAGTGGTTTTAGGACTTCTCTGGCGCGATCTGGAGCACTAGCGAATATCTGGACTGGGATGTTTGTTGGATGTGGAGATGGATGTGCAGCTTCCTGAAATTACTTCTGGCAAGTCTTCTGGTTCTGTTGTTATCTTACCCCCAGCACATAGAGGTTTTAGGTGGTCCCATCCTAGTAGTCCTGGCCAAAGTCGTGCTGTTTTCGACGCTTTAACTCTCCCAGAGTTTGATGGTAGTTTTGCAAGATTGTCAAACTTAGGCCTTCATTATAAGGTGTCGGTCCCATCAGTCCCGTTGGACCCACGAAATTTTGAGATACACGCTGGCGAGGTTACTACTCCCCCTTGCCGGTGCTGATCCGATTTGTCGTGCTTTTGGCGGAGCTCACGGTGTCATTTGTTTGTTTGGTCTGCGTTTGCTGCCCCTAGTTGCTGCCTCCCTTGTCTAAGTACTGATTCCATTTCCGCGACTGTACCCTTGTTTGCGGGACACTCTGTGACCGAGTCCGCTAGTCTTTCCTAGCGTGTTCGAGTACATAGCTCATTCTGCCACTGCGCAACTAAACTGGCGCTGATCGCTACTCGCGCTTCACTTCGAGCTTCCCCTTAGACCCGGCGCTTTTTGTATTGCTACTCACTATGACGCTTCGCTTCCAGGCACAAGCCACGCCGGAGATGATATCATTGGTTGCACGAATCAAGCGCACAACAAACTATTACGAGATTCTGGAAGTATCGAAGGAGTGCACAGAAGATGACGTCAAGAAAGCTTACAGAAAGGTGAGCCGACTTGTCGAGGTGGCCATTTAGTGACCATCTTATGCAAGAAGCAGTTGCTCGTCTGAGAACATCACTCGGACGAGACTCCGGTTCAACCGTCAGATATGTTCATCCAAAAGGCAATTCTTGCTTGCATACCTGTTGGGCGGCTCAAAAAACGCCTGCAAAAGTCTCACATAGCCTTGTCCTATATAATGACAGTCGGGTCCTCAACTGCAGGTTCTCATCAAGATTCCGTATTTTGTCGTTACATTCTATTACTTGACATCCCTGACCCTCCAGATACTGTGCAAGTTTTTCACGTTCGAAAGTTGCTCTGCTCCGGTCCGATAGTCTCCTTGGAATGGAGACCCTTTAAGGTGTTCTTACCTTGGACTTGGCCCTCGTTGCTGTCTCTACGACAAGACAACATGCGCCGCGCCTGATGACCACTCTTCGGATGTTATGCAGCTAGCCTTGAAACTCCATCCGGACAAGAATAAAGCCCGTGGTGCTGACGAAGCTTTCAAGGGTGAGTGCTTACAGAGAAAACGCGGGCATACTCGTCTCTGTGGCCACCTGAACGTTGAGGAAGACGATACGCTGTGGAAGTCTGCAATGTCTTTCAATTGCTTGAATTGAGGATACTGCCAAGTCTCAGAAGACTTGGCAGTATCAACTTTGCAGACGAAGATTTCCAGGAAAGCTTGAGGAGAGTTCAACGTTAGAGTTGAAGGAGAAGGTCTCGATTTGCTGCGGCGCATGATTGGCACGGTCGTTCAATCCTTTGATTCGGTCACTCTCCCAACTTTGCTGTGAGCGGTTTCTCCGGAGCGTTCTTTACGCGTTCGCTCAAACTTTTTTGTTTCTTTGGACAAAATTACGGGTTCGTTGCTTTCCTTGTGGCAAGCATATTGCAGCTTTACAGGATCATTACTACCCATAAACTTCGTAATTCTACCTGCCTCCTTAGAAGATTGGAGTTGAGGAACACGTACAGTCAGTACGGTTTGACCACTTTTCAGCATTGAATAAGTGCTCAGTGCTGCCTTTCTTTGAATCTCTTTCCGTCTTCCACCTGACTCATCAAGACCCCAATTTTCCGGCTTTCCTCCGCAGCTTTGTCAAAGGTCTTCCAGTGTCTCCGCAATGTCGGGTCCTATTACGATCCCGACAGTCTACGAGCGGCGGCTACTCTAAGGGTGTTTCAAGTGTTATACTCCCACTTTTCAGTTTTCTTCTGCGGCCATATTGAAGACATCCCAGTGCTTGAGCGATCCCGACCTGTTCGCAAACCACAACCGCGACTGCCACGAAGACCCAAGTTGAACATGCTTTTCATCGTATAAGTCGCTGATTGCTGCGAAAAATACCACTGAATGGGAGATTCTGTTTGCAGTGTGTCTAAGGCGTTTCCAGTGCCCGAGTGATCCGGACCTGTGCGCAAGTCACAACACTGACGGCCACGAAGTCCAGATCAATTATTCTGTTCAACACATAAGTTGCTGATTGCACCGGGAAAAAACTAGTGATATGCGAATCTCCTATTTGCAGCCGTGTCGAAAGCGTTCCAGTGCCTAAGTGATGCGGACTTGCGCGCAAACTACGACCGCTACGGCCACGAAGACCCGAACCAGCTACGTCAGCAGCAGTTCCAGCGGCGGCGGGCGCACGGACCCAGCTACGACGACTTCGACCCGAACGATATCTTCAACGCATTCTTTTTTGGTGGCGGCATGGCTCCGAATGGTGAGAATGAACGTCCAAAGTTGGGATCTAAGCTATTTCGTCTGTACAACGGAGTCTACTTTCTGCCTGAACAGGGCTTCTGAAGATCTTCAAATCAACAGGAACAGGGAATCCTCTGTGGGCAGCTATTCCGGCACCGAGCGTCACCGCTATCCTAGAGCACGCACAGAAATAACGAGCTGCACCTCAGACCTATTGATTTGTATCTTTTCCTTTTTGAAGTAGCAGTCAATATTCTAAACATGCTAACCTTTTTTCCCGACCCTTCAGCTCGGGTGTACCGCTACAACTTCGGCGGGCAGCAGTACCGGCACCGCGCGGCGCCGCCGCCCCAACAGGGCACGCAGAACAACAACCAGCTGTTGGCGCTCCTGCAACTTCTTCCGGTCATCGCCTTCCTCCTCTATGCGCTCATGCCCACCAGCGAGCCCGTCTACAGCATGGCGCGCTACGGGAAGTACGTCAAGGAGATGCGGACGAGGTAGGCTTTGTTTCTTCCTCCCTTATCTGGTCCGTGTTTCATTCTGAGATTGGCATTCTTTACGTTGCCTCCCCGTCAGCGCCCTTCTTTCTGAGCGCGTTAGTGTTAATCAGCAAGCCCGTCTTCTCAAGGAGATTTGAACAAGGTAAGCTCCCGTTCTGTCCCTTCCATTTGGCACCTTTGCTTTAGCCACTGTCGAGTGTTCGTGCCCATTCTTGGAGTGTTTCTGCTGTCTGGCCTCTTGCGAAAGGACGTCAAAGACAGGCTTGCAAGGTCGAGTTTTTTGTCTTCTCGCTTTTGCCCCTTTTTCCGTTGTGGTCTGTGGCAACCATCTGCTATAAAGCAAGCTTCTGTGGGGTTCGGTCTGCGCTCTTCAAAAAGTACGAGTCTGTGAGTTGTATATATCTTTTGTGGTGTTCCTGGTACCAGGAGGCTTCTCGAAGAGAGTTTTTTTGGTGCTTGTGTGACGAGTCTTGCTTTCTTTCCTGTGGGTTTGTGAAAAAGATCACCCCGACAGTAATCTGGGTTTCACGGCAGTCAGCTTCTTTTGCAAGTTTGTGCTTATTTTGAAGCACTGACAATGTAACCAGTCACCGTAAGTGTGCTGGAAAGAAAGTGTTGCAGCCGCTGCCCCAATCCATGCCCTTTTACAATGGGTTCTATTGCAAAAGAGGGCGTACTCTCGCATTTTTACCGCAGGCTGGCGGCAGTTTCTACGCTCCGTACAGTCGTTATGGCCTCCTCAGTTCAAATGCGGTGTCTCTGTGCAACCAGGCTGGTAATGCAGGTCTAGGATCGCTTATAAACACAGGTCTTGCCCTCACACTTTGACAAAATGCAGCAACATACATGAGTAGCATTGGTCCGCCGCTGACTGTGAGCTTCTTTCTACTGCCTCAGCGATCTGGACATTCCTTTCTGGGTCAAGGGAGCCGACTTCGAGCGGGAGTATCCGGCGGGCAGCCAAGCACGGGCGAAGATCGAGCGACAAGTAACGAACGATTACAGGTGGGCCAGGTGGTTCCCGTGTCAGCTCGAATGGTCACTGAGCACGTCCTTCATTGCCTGCGTCCTTTGCTCTTTTAAGATTTTCCTTTGTGGGTGTTGGCAACCGCAAAGCGCTCCTCTTGTTTGAGTTTGAGGATTCGTCGAAGCTTGCACCACGTACCTCTCTTGTTTCGTCCAAACCTTAACGTGAAATCTGCTCTGACGATCTGTCCGCTCATTAGATACGTTCCTTCCTTGCGCAATCTGTTCCCGTTCTTTGACGTGTCGGCACGAGTGTCAGACTCAGGACCGGAAGCTTAGCTTCGATAAGAGCCGGACTTCGTCTTACAAAGGTGCCCGCGCTTGGACTGGACTCTTTTCTTAAGGGTTCAGCTTTGCTTTCTAGAATGGCGACAACAATTCTTGCACTGTCTCTACAGATGGCTCGATTCGGCCTAACGTGGTTCTGTGATAGCGAACTCTGGTGATCAGATCGTTCTACTCCCTCGTTACGAGTACAGAGGACCTCGTCAGACAGTCAGAGAAGTCCGAGAAGCTTTAAGAAGTCAGAGACAGTCATTGTCAGGACGGACCAATGGCTGTGGCCACCTTGCGAGGAATACCACTAAGAACCGTAGCTGTTTACGTTGTTGCAGGGACCATCTGGAGACGCGTTGCTACCACGAGCGCGTCGCGCAGCAACAGCAGTTCCGGTGGGGGCAGACGAAAGCAGCTCGGGAGATGAAGATGCCCTACTGCGACGAACTTCGACGAGTGCAAGCAGCGTACTAGCCCCCAAGCGCACATAAAGTAGTTAAGAAGATATGATCCGACGCATGCCCTTGCCAATTTATGATGTGTCCAACTCATGTACAAGATATTTGGCTAGCGCCTACTTAAGGTCTTCAACACAGCGTCCTTGCAATTGGACTCGAGCACTTGTCATCAAACTCCACATCAGAAGGCCCCACTATATGATAAGCCATGAATTTGTATATGGTACGGCATGTGCACACCGGATCAAGAATTGCAAGTGTGCACTGCATGACTGTACATGATCGTGCACTTATAAGATTACGATGTATGGTATAACATGTACGTGCATATATACGATCATTGCAAGGGTACAATGCACTCGATTGTGCGTGTGCATCACATGCCAGCTCTGCAGTAAGTTCCATTTTTCTTTAGGCCATTTCGCTTCAAAATGGCGCCTCCCTTAGGTACTGATCAAGTTTGCGGCCGGGTTTCTAGGAGCCTAATATTTACGAATGATGAGGTCTGAACGGTTTCTCCATATCCGTATGGAAGTTTCGTCATTGACTTTAATGGCTTATTTGCCAGTTGCCGGACTATAGCTTAAGGGTATTGAATATGAGAGATCGATTTCTCATAAAAGACGATTGTGATCGAGGTTGGCCGGGTTGCATGCGTGGCTCGCCGGGCCTGGTCCGACGCGCGGCCGGCCTGGCGTGACGCGGGGCCGGCCGCCCCGTCGGCCAACCCTCGACGGTTTGCAACGCCGACGTGGTTGCAAGTCTGCATGCACTTTCGGACACGTGATATTTAGAGCGGACCGTCGGCTTGAAGATTCTGCGGACCGGTCTCTTTGGCCGGCCGAAGCCTGGCACAGGTTGCCATCAGATGGATGCGCACTTTCGGACGGGGTTGCTTCTAATCGTCAAGCAGGATGGATCATGGGGGGCGTGGCTGCCACTGCCAGGTCAGGAAAGATGCTCATCCCCTCAACCGCACTCCTGACAACCATGTCGGGGGCGTCGATTGCATGCCGCATTGAATGCAAGGAGAAGGAAGCTGGAGCATTAGGAAAGCAAGGCAGTTGGACAGAGAAGGGGTAATAGGGACACTCGCGGTGGGTGTGCAAAGCACCTTTGTGAGCCTGCGAAGCTGTTCTAGTAGCCTTAAATATGCTCGTGATACGTGGAGTGGTCGAAGGTACGACGGTGAGTTACCTGACTTGTTCTAATAATGTATCTTGCTTTGTTGTGCGGTGAATGAACTCTCTGCTGTATAGTTGCTTCTGGTGGAGCTGCTTGGTTCGCATGCAGATGCTTGGGTGGATATTCGGAAACTAGACAGCGAATGAGCCTGCTTTCGAGGGGGTTTAACGCGACGGGGTTTTGAGGGTTTTAAAAGTATGACGCTGTTCGTGTGCTCTTCGAACCTTCAAATAACCATCAAGTATTCCCATTGAGCTGCAATGTGTCCTGGAGTATGTGGGAGTCTCTTACTGTCCAATTGGACCCTGTTCCAGAGCTTGACGACTTTCCAGTTGGACACGGTGCGACCAGGGCGTGTTTTCTGGGCGCTTCTATCTGGTGTGAAACAATCGACCAGCTTATCTTGCGGAGAAGGGCTTGGTTACTTTTATTGTTGGGGCCATTTTGCTTGTTATCAACCATCTCCACCTGGCGCTCCTAAACCACTTCTCTCGTTGGTCCATTCTGGAAAGGGAGAGAAAGGGCACAGCTTGCTGTGAAGCCTCAAATGCACGTTACATTTTCCGCGTGATGCAAGTGCGTTGGTGTAGAGGCATTGAAGAGGGAGGGTTCAATCACTTGAGCTGTGCTTGCGTAGGGTCGATGTGCAACTTGTATCTCGCCAGCATCAAATGTAGCCTGTCAACGTTCAGAGATGCATCTATGTTGACTTCCACAGATATACCTGACTTAGTGAAAGGGGTTTTTGCATCGACGCTTTGGATTGCAGCCAATTCTTTTTCATAGACATTGTAACGTCTTGTTTTAGTCCAGTGGCAACAATGACAAGGCCAAAAGGGTGTCGGTTTGAGGGGAAAGCATGTAAGCTGGTATGAGAGGAAGGCGCGCCTAACCGCCAGAAGGAGGTCGTCATGATTCTGGCTGCTTTTATCGTCGAACAGGGGTTTCCAGTGTGGACTAAGGAAAGAGGAAAGGTGGCTCCAGCTCCAATATGATCCTTTGACCACTCTTCTGTCACGCTTCTACTTTTTGGCTGGTCTGGGGAGCTCTGAAAGGCCCAGTGATAGCGTTCAGGTTGAGAAGGGGCCGTTGGAGTGACAATAAGTTCAAGACAGTATGTATGACCAACTTTTCTTTGAGAATTATCGAGTGCCACAAAGCACTCTAGTACGCTGATTGCTACACTTCGAGCTCAGCTAGTAAGGGATGCGTGAACCAGCATAGCGCCTGACTCCACTGAACAAAGATTGTTCCGCACAGAAGTTCTGGTTCAGCAGGGCAGGGGCTGGCAAGGCAATGTCTTGTCCAGTCAGGGCTTACTTTTGTCTCACACTTCTTCTTTCAGCTCCCAGGTATGGTTTGTCGAAGCTGGCTTAGGCCAACTTGGCTGGTTCACATGGTCTGACCTTCAGAATTATTATTCTGGACTGCAATATTTGGGGGTTCTCAGGCATTGGTAGCCACCAGAGGAATGAATGTGCTGAGAGGTCTGTTGTCTGTCTTTCACTTGAGTTGCCATTCTGGTCGCTGCGCCTCCGCTAACAAGAAAGTCCAGGACGCAACTCTTTCCTTTTTAATGCATGTGCTGGTCCAACGCCCTCTCTTGGCGTCCCAACATGATGTTTCAGCTCTGCTTCCTAGAAGCTTGAATCAGGGAAAGCAAAGAGAACACAACCGAAACGAAGAGACGAATCACCTGATGTTTTTCTCCGCTGTATTCTTACAAATGCAGGCGACTCGCACAGCGAACACATCCAGATGACCCCGCGTTGCACCCTGGCCAAAAACCGGGCGCTTCCACCAGTCACTCTTCACCGGAGACTTCTACCGGGCAGTTGACAGCTGGCGGCATGGGGCTCGCGTGCTCGCGGCGGAGGAGCCCAGGGGAGGATGACGTCATCTCGGAGTTTGATGATTGCGGCGGGGCCCCCCTCATGAGGAAACGGTCCCTGCAGTTGACGCCGCTCCCGGCGCCATTTGACAGGTTAGTGGTTGGGATTGTACTTCTTTACCGAGGTTAAGGTGAAGCAGATATTGTTTCACAACCTGTGGGAAGCCTTCGTCGACCGAGCATAAACGCTGCAGTTACTTCTGTGTCCAGCGCAATTGGGGCAGTTTCAGTCAGAGTCTGCCTACATGAATCTTAGGTCTCGAAATGGTGGTCTGGTTAGGAATCATGGCTGGTTCAAAGCCTTGTCGGACTGATACGTTGACTGGATGAGAAAATGTTTGCAACTGAACTAGCCCTTTACCTCATGCCTCTCAAAAGCTATTATTGACAAGAGAACTGCTCATGCGGCAGATCAGAAAATTCAGCCAGTGGTCCAAGCGCCTTTCCATGCCCTGGTCGATGAGTTCTTTGACATACTTTCAGCACAGTTGGTGAGGCCTACTTTATGAGTGGAGACTGGTGGCTTCTTGTTTCTACTTGATAAGACTCTTGCAATTGTGCAACACAGTTGCCTCAGACACTGGGGATATTTTTTCCATTTCTACATTTCTTCAGCCCCCGTAGAGACTCTTGCAACTGTGCAACACAGTTGCTTGTGATGCTCGTACAAGCCAGGAGGCAGTCACGGAAAAGCTACTTGTATCTTGAAAAGCTGCGTGGCAATGAGGAAGGAGCAAACTAGTGAGCCTTCCTAAGCGCGGCAAGAGCAAGGTGTGTCGGTCCGACGGCCAGAGTATTTCGTCAAATTGTTTCTGAGAATACCTAAGAGAATCAAGTGCACTGCTTAGAGGGTAGTGGCCTCTGATGGTGGCCTTATCGGTCGTTTGCAGAGTTTGCGTGGTTGAAGGTGGTTGAAGGATTGCCAATCCTGAAAACGTTGTTCCATGTTGTAGTGGGCAGCGTTCTGCACGTTGACCTGACACTGATGCACTTTGGGTTCCTTCTCGAACGCCGTGGTTTCCCCCATCTTTGTTCTGAATAGTTGGTGGAGATCTGTCTCAAATCCGCTTTTGTCCTGGAGGGTTTGACTCACTTGGCAATGACAAGACCATGCAAAACTTGTGCGCACTCTGCGCTCAAGCGCTTGCTTGGATGATGGTCTGATGCCTCAGTGTTTTTTCTCTGTCCACCGCTGTCGTTCCTTTTGTTTGTCTACTTGGATCTGGAACCTTTTGCCAGCTCCAACGCATTACAACATCTCACGAAAGTTTCGACACCAAGCTGCCCTTCCTTGTGGAGGGTGCTGCAATTCGCTCTTACCACCTGACCTTTTTTCCTTCGGAAACGAAACTCCTCTGTTTTCAAAGACTGCGTAGTCGTCTTACACGACAGCTCCTAGACCGCTGGGTATATGGATGAACACTTGAACACCGTCGAGAGAAGGGCTTGCAAAGGGCTTAAGGCTTGACACTTACTATTTTCCACCCTGGAGCCCTCTATCTCGGGACAAGCGTCCTGACTATGATCGCCAAAGACGGATGACATGGCGTATATCTCACGTTTTCGGTGAGCAGAGACGTGTTATTGGACGGTTCCATTGGGGCAGTGACGAGAGATTGTACGTTGCTGAGTCGGTTCTGACTCAACTCGTCGTCGTCACCCTCTGATGCCCGAAGAAAGTAGAGCAGGGTCAGGAATTCGTCAGCTAAGAGCAAATGAGTTGAGGAGCTTCCTTCAAAATAAACTCGAGGCTTTCCGTTGGGGCTTCCAACCGGCCAAGTAAAATTGTCAGCTTGGAGAAGTGTATCTTTGATGGTCAAATGTGACGTTGGCGTCGTGAGCTATCTGTGCCAAGTCCGTGCCGCCTTTGCATAGCTCGTGTTGCACAGCGTTCTTTCCGGGAAGGCGATAAAGCTTTCCTAGGTAGAGACTTCGTCTCTATCTCGGTGCATGCTGATTCTCAATGCAACAACGAGGTCCTTCTTCCGCTGGTGTTATGGCTGTTCCGCTGTCTATCTGTCTCTACGAACCTCGTTTCTTCTCTTCGATATCCCACTAGTTTGAACCTCAAGCACAGGAACGGCTTGCCCGTTCAGTAGGGAACAAAAGCAGCACGGGCAAGGAAGTTAGAACTTCATGTTTGAGACCAGTTCTGGTTCTCAGAAAGCTTCAGCGGTACCTCGACGCCCTAAAGTAGGTTTGTGAAAGGCCCACGCGGTCGAAGTCTGACTGAGTACCGACTCTCAATCATGCACTTCAAAGAAGTACAGCAGTGAGCGTTGTCATACTGCTCGTTGACTCATTCCCGGTAGTCCAGTTTCCTTCTCATGTTTGCGACACATTCGATGGGACAAGGATGAGTACTTGATCGGTGGTCTGTATTTGTTCTTATTTAAATCATGGACTGGCGTCTCGAGGACCCTCGGCAACAGCTCAGCTTGTATATTCGTCTTCAGAGCAACCGCTTTGCTTGCACTGACTCGTACTGGAAAAGGGCAATGAAGAGTACGAGTCGGGGATCGTATAGAATGTACTTGCAATGCTTGAAGCCTTTGGAAACTGATTGGAATATTGATAAAGGGCTGAGTTTTTTGTCGTGAGATATCATGGATCATAGAAGCGCGGGACACTTGCTTATGCTTCAACCTCCTTGCTTGGTGCGATCCGCTGGCTGCGCGGGAAATTTCTGCTTTCCCGGGTCTGAAAAGTCAACACTTTTTGCATTAAGGGCGATGACTTTCTGTCATTACAGCTGCATACTTAAGCTTCTCAGCATAGACTTTGCGGGGATTGTGAAGTTGAGCAATAAAAGGTTTTCTACGCGTCTCATCTATTAAGAGTACCTGATGCATTCCCTCAGAATTTGTCTCTGCTTTCCTTTAAGATGGCTGTTGTCAACCATAATTCTCCTTCGCTTCGCTGCTGGCGTAACCAGAGGTGACTCTACAGGAGCCTGGCGGAGTTGCATTGTTGCTGGCTGGCTCGCAGTCGAAGCACACAGTATCAGACTCTTACATCAACACAATCCACAGTCGTAGTGATCAACAAAAGTAAGCAGTGACACTCGGGGTCCCTCTTATTCGAATCCGCAGGCCAGCACAAGCGAAAGCAACGCTTTAAGGCCTACCCATCCTTGCAATATGTGAGAGCGTGACGGTCGCTGGCGGTTATCACAGAAGTTTCGTGAACCAGAACGTCCAATCTAGACTGCCAAGTTTCGACCGGATCTTGAATTCTCAAGCAGCTAGATATCTTTTCTCACCTTTTCGCAGACCGGCCCAACCAGGAGCGACTCTTCAAGAGCTTTCCATCCGCGCAATTTGCAAGAGCCTGGCGGACTCGCCTCTATCTTTGGCGCCTCTCCCACGGGACCTTACGCAGCGGATCCTGGACGAACTGGTCTCGACGCGCAGCCTCAAGCGGGGCATGCTAAAGGCGTTCAAGGGCTGCTGCCTACAGGTGAGTATATTCTTGTAATCCTTTTCTGTTGGGATTTTTGCCTTGTCACTTCCTGAACAGCTCAACTAACTGCTTGCGAACTAACTCCAACCCAGCAAGATGTTCATGTGGGAAGCTATTCTGACGGGGAAGACGACTGGCTCGGGGAATCTACACAACAGCGATTGCAGTTAATGTATCATTTTAAGCCCTGTTTGTAGGCTGCACATATGGCGGGCTATCCTGGGGTAGAAGACGACTGGCTTGATCACGGCGACTGCAATTACACGCGCTCTTCTTCTCTTGGTTCTCCTGTCCTGGCCTCTTTCTTCCACAAAGATAGCGTTCTACGACCCGAAGAATTGCAGATTGTCACTCTTGCTTTCGTTCCGGTTTCTACAGGATGTGGCAAGCTACCCAGGGGTCGAAGACGACTGCCGCCGCTTTCTGGATTCGTGTAGCTCCAGAGCATCCGGCATCCAGCTTTTACCAACCAAACCACATGCAGGATACATACGAGTTTTCTCATTTCTGGATGTACATATGGCGAGCTATCCTGGCGTGGAAGAGGACTGGCTCAAGTTCCTGGATCAAGGAGACTGCAACTGCTCCTGCTCTCCTTCTCTGCCGTTCCTTCTTCCTGACCAGTTCTCCGAGTGAAAAGCAGAACTTTAGAACCTTCTTTTTCGCAAGCCCAACTTTAGGACCTTCTAATTTGTGTTAGCCCTAAACCCCGAACCTGACCCTATGTAGGATGTACATGTGGCGAGCTACCTGGCGTCGAAGACGAGTGGCTCGAGTGCCTGGACCACAAACCCTGCAATCGCTCCTGCTCTCAAGTTCCTGTCGTTTTGTCTTCCTAAACCTTTTCTACACCAAATAGCAACTGTTTTGAACCCTTGCTTGTGCCAGCCCTAAACCCCGAACTTGACCTGATGTAGGATGTACATATGGCGAGCTATCCCGGCGTGGAAGACGAGTGGCTCGAGTTCCTGGATCACGGCGACTGCAGCTGTACCTGCTCGCTGGACCTCAGCCACTGCCGCGAGATCTCCGACAACGCACTCGTGTACATACAGCGCGCAAAGAACCTCGAGAGTCTCCTGCTTAACGGCTGTCTCCGGCTGACCGACCTAGGGCTCTGCAACATCACTGGTGAGGGCATTTGGATCTTGTGTTTATTGATTGTGATGTGTTGAAGACCTTTACTCGATTCGGGTCGTGGTCGAGAAACCTTCGACATTACACACGGGTACATAGAGAGCGGGCCAAGAAGCTGGACAGCCTGCTGCTTAACGGCTGTCTCCGGCTGACCGACCTAGGGCTCTGCAACATCACCGGTGAGTGTCTTTAGGGATTTCGGAATTTAGGGTCTTGTTTCCTGTATTTCCTAGTTTTGGGTCTCCGCCGGGAGAATCCGGAACTCGCTCTCGTGTACATTCAGCGCGCCAGTTACCTTGAGAGCCTTCCCCCTCAATGGATGCCTGCGCCTGACTGACCTCGGGCTTTGCAACATCACTGGTGAGTACCGTCAGGGTTTGATTGCCTTTAATTTTGAGGGTTCGAATATGAGGATTAGCATTCAAAGCACCGTGTATCTGGCCGTCTTGATGACGGATTCGAGAATCTGTCGAGAAGCCTTCCAAAATGTGTGTGTCGACATGCAGCGCGCCAAGAAGCTCGACACTCTGCTGCGTAACGGTGTCTGCGATTGAACGATTGGGGCTGTGCTATATCACTTGTAAGTGTTCACCGGGTTACGAGGATCGACGAGATCAAAATATGGGGACTTTGCTTTTAGGAGAATTTTAGATTTGTTCCGCGAGTTTCTTGAGAATGCGCTCATATACGTTCAGCGCGCCAAAAGGCTCGAAAGTTTGCTTCTCATCAGTGCTCCCTGCTGACCGACCTTGGGCTCTCTCTCAGGTCACTGGTGAAATTCATTGAGGTTCTGAGGTTTCAGGGTACCTCTCCTTTTGGTGATCTCAAGTGATCAATTCGGTGGTTTCCAACAAGTTTCTACATCTGGAACGTAATGCAAGAAGAAGCTTGAGCACCTTTCCCTAAGGGGTGTCGGAGGGTTTGCGTGGTTTGCGCTACTCTTAGTGAGGCAATCTCCACTTCTGGCCCTCCGCGGGTTCGCAGAGGTCTCAGAACTCAAGAGCTCTGCGGGTTTCGTCGTTTAGCGTTCCTTGATCTTTTCTAAACAGATCTGATGACCGTAACCTTTCAGCAGCGATTGCAAGCTTGTAACTGCTACTCCATCTCGTCGGCTGGCTCCAGAGAGCGCTTTGTTTAGGGACGTAAGAGCGTGTGCAAAGCTATACGCTTACGCCTGTCCTACGCCTTCTTCTTTCCAGGCTTCGACAAGCTGACCCACCTGAGCCTCCAAGGCTGCGACTATATCACCGCCATCGGCATGCGGTGCTTCGCCGGGCTCACCAGTCTGGAGGTGCTCGACCTAGAGATGTGCAGCAGACTGCACGGGGGCTTCCGGTACCTCACGAGTAAGTCTCCGCTCTGGTTCCTCTGCTGAGCATGCGTTTTCCCTAGTTTTCCAGCTTCCTTGGGTTTCCACCCTTTGAAAGCTAAGGATCCGAAGAGTTGAGAGCCGGGACCTCGGGATGTGCTTTAGGCTACACGGCGGCTTCCGTTACCTAACGATTGAGTCCCTGCTTCGGTCTAGTTCCTTCGTCGAGAGAACCTCATTCTCGCTCTAAATCCCTTGCCAAGAACTCCACGTTCCGTTCGTCTTGAGGTTTCGGCTCCTCCAAAAGCCAAGACACTGGATTACTGGATGGGTAGGTCCAGAACGTCGAGAGGTGCAGCCGATCGCACGAGGGCTTCCATCATCTCACAATCTCGTTCTAGTTCCTTTACCGAACGTTCTTCTCCCCCGAAGATTTCCCGTTGTTTAGGTTTCCAGCTTACCTACATCCCTTAAAACGCTAAGGACCTGAAAAGCTGAAAACTTGGATTCAGCAGATGTGTAGCAGACTACCGCAAGTTTTCGTTGCAACACGAGTGGGTCTCTGCTTTGATCTGGTTGGCCACGGAGTGTTTAAAGTTTTCAGCTCTTCTGATTCGTAGAACCCTAGGATTCCAGTCTCTGCTCCGTCCTATTTGCGCTTGGACCCGTGCTAGTTTAGATAAGTGCGCCAAATCCGCTATTTCAAAGGTGGCACAAAGCGGCTCACGTCGATTTGTCCAAGATCGGTGACGAGTTACGCCCTACAAGTTCCAGTTCCAGAGGTCGCAACTCTGGGCGACAGTATGCTGATGCATTACTACTCAAGTGGTGAGGTCGCACCCGCTTGATTTATGGAGGCAAGAACTGGCCCATACTTGAGACCCCAATCTGCTAAGAACGATGTAATCACATCCCCACCTGATGCTGACGTCATCCTCCGCAGAGTTGACGAGGCTGCACACGCTGAACCTGGGATGGTGCAGCTCGGTGGAGGACTATGACGTCATGTCGCTCCAGGGCATGACGGGGCTGACGGACCTCCGCATCTCGCGGACCAAAGTGACGGACATCGGCGTAAACCACCTGAAAGGTCAGCAAACATTCTTTGTGCAAGACTTTTCGCCGTTTTACATTGGCAGGGGTTGTGAAATTGCAAGGGATCGAAGTGAATGACATCGGCGTAAACCACCTGAAAGGTGAGCGCATATATCTTCGTTTGCTTCTCGTTTTTGCAAACGTTTCTCACGTTGACATTGGCAGGGGCTATGAAAATTTGAGAAATCAAGTGACGAACATCGGCGCCAAAATTCGAAAGCTTAGCTTATATTCAGATTGCTTCGTGTTCCTGCGAGCCTTTTGCAGGTTCACATTGGCTGGGACTATGATATCGTAAGGCTGAGCGTCAATCAACTCAAGTGCTTGCTCTCTTATCATGAATTTTTAAAGTGAGCGTCAGCTGATATGTACAGCATACGTGATTTTGGGGCACGTGAACGGAGCAACTCTTGCCTCAATGCCACTGCCAGAACTGTGTCGGCAATCCAGGGGCGACCGGAAAAGTGGTGCATCAGTCTTTCGGTCGCCGGTGGGAAAAGTTGAATCTGATGCCGCCTTTCATTCACTTTTGTCTCTACTCGAATTTGCCGCTTTGGTACCATATGGTCAGGCGCAATTTGAAGGGCTTGCGATCACCGCAAGACTAAAAGCACAAGCGTTTCTGAAGACTTCAGTCGGACCGTTTTTGCGCCCAGATCTGAAGTTGAAGAAGCTCTTCATGGCGGGGTGCCCCATAAGCGATGCGAGCATGGAGGTCGTATGCAGCATGCCATCACTCGAGAACCTGAGCGTCGAGTGGTGCTCCGTGACGGACGCCGGCTTCCGGCGCGCAAACGGTAAACGCTAATGAGCAGACTTGCCAGCTTATTCCCGTTAATATGTTAGCATGTCGGCTTTGTTTGAAGGGGCGCCGCAAGGTCGCAGCCATCAAGGGGACGTCAACTTCTTTCTTGGCTGGTTCGCATGCTCCTTCTGAGGCCGGAGCGGTTGGAGTTAGCTTGCTAGAAGTTTTGTGGCCCAGAAATCGCTGGTCGACGCGTGGAAGCCTTGGATTTTCAAGTAAAGCATCAAAGCCTGAAAGTTTCTTCTGACGAGACGTCTTCGCGAGCATGCGGCACGGCTACTACTCCGCTTTCTCTAGGTACATTGAGCTTGTTTCAATGGCTTTAATGTCACTGTCGTTGCAATCGCCTGGAATGTCCGCCTATATTTGCACCGCGAATGATACGACTTGAAAGGTAGCAGATTGTCCCAAATAGTTGGTCCTCTCAAGTAGTGGCTTCCTGTTTGCAGACCATTCCATCCTGGGAACATGTGCTGACGTCTTCATTTTTTCTCTCCTGTCCACAGAGCTGTCCAACCTAGAGAGCCTGAATCTTTCGTACTCACGCATCGGTGACAAGACGCTCAAGAGCATAAAAGGTAACGCTCCTCGATCCTTTCAAAGTCCAGTTATTGATGTGTCCTCGTTCAAAATAAATTTCGCCCTAAGCGAGCGACCATGTTCCATACAGTCCTCCGTAGATCAGACCATTCTGCCTCAAGCCATGCAACTGTTGTTTTTAGAAGAGTCTCATGATTCGCACCATGGACGGTGCAAATTTGATTGGATTCGACTGAGTGGAATCAGCTGAGTCAGGGAGATATCCAAGTGCAATCAACTTTCGGATCTGGCCCGAAATTCCTCGCCGAAGTAGACAGGGGGAAAATTAAGCTCGCGTTCCTTGAAGGAGCCAACCCGGATGCCCTAGTTCCTTCCTCCTATGACGACCCTGCATGTTGATCCCAGTTCTTTTAAAAGTGAAAGCAGCAAAGCTGGGCTGCGTGTCTTCTCAATCTGAGAGTGCTTTCTTTTGAAGCCACGTGCATATTCTTGCGCCTCTGGCTCCAATGCTTAAACGCATACGAGGGCCATGAAGGACACCCATCTTGCCGTCCTTTCAAGGCAAGGAATGTCGTGCGCACGGTCTGATGCCTTCCTGCAGACCTCAATTTGCCCTGAAGAACATCCTTTAGATTGGACGTCTGGCGGGTTTAAAAGCTATAATCCCCCTCTCAAATACATGCTGCTCTTGATTTTCTGAGTGACGTGCTTTTGGGACGTATGCGTCGGCTCGTGCCTTGGCACTTTCGGAACTGCTACGCGTCAAAAGTTTGGACCCCACTCTGCGACGTCACCAAGCGATTGAAGGTGTATCTTCTTCTCGGGTCATTGTGCTGCTGATCACCTCGCAGTCTTCTCAATCTTAGATCCAACTTTGTGTGGGCTCCGATTGTTTCCCATTAGGTTCATAGAAAGAAGAACGATTTGATCGAGCATTCGTAAAGCTAGAAAGGTCATCGACAAGCTGATTTGGCTGCCATGAGGAGCCGCTTGTGGGGGAGATTCTAGTACAGTTCTCTCGTTGCTTCTCTGATGCCTTCTGCCAGCATCTCCTTCTGGCCCAAGATTTCGTTGTCTAGCTAGAGTTCGTTTGCTGAACGACAACTGTTCAGCAGTGGCATCGGTCTCTCACCCGTGCATCAGACTGTCGCCCTTTTGGAGCACTCCTGCCAAATCTGGTCTTTCAAGAAAGCGGAATGAAGGACAAAGCTTTCGTCTGGCCGTGTCTGTTGAGGTCTCCGTTTCTTTGAGCCACAGCTTTCGCACTTACGCTACTGCTCGCTTTTGGGTTTTGATCGAGTTCGTTGTCATTCGCTTGAGCAAAGGCTGGTTTTCTTGTGCAAGTCAATACAGTCGATATCGGCTCTTGAACCCACGATCTTCGCCTGTCTTACACGTGGAATGTAGTTCAACTTTCTGTCATCTTGTCTTTTGCCATCTTGGCAAGAAATGTTTGACGACGCGTCCACCACAGTCTCGTATGCTGCTTTTTGGCATCAAAAAATAGAGAGTAGCAAATAGGAACGATGCTTCTTCAGATTGCGCTCAAAGCAGGACTGTATGGAACTGGTATTATGGTATTGATCCCGAAGTAAGCTTTGGTTGGTCATGCGTAAAGCCACGATCGTGAGACGTCGTCACGTCGTTTGCTTAAGTGAGAAGGCAATGAAACAAGTCTGGCTGGATAAGCCAACTGTCCCTGTGTCCAGGATGATGCCACTCCATTGGATAGAACTGTCAGTCGGATCTCTTGATCTCTAGAGGGTGCACGACGTTTTGCACGGTAGTCAAAACTGGCATCGTGAACGAAAGAGCACTGGGATGGCTCTGCCGCTCGGAGACCTTCGGTTTCCTCGCTTCGTTGCTTGATATCAAGCGTCCTGGCCGTTCCGCTGATACAAACATAGAGCTTCAGCCGCGGCGTTGGTGCCTTGCTCACGCCTGAGACTGTCGCTCGTTCACATCTTTTTGCCAATTGCTTGATAGCCAGGTCCGCATCTTTCCTGCCAGATGTATCTGGTTAAAGTTGCATCAACTATCCTACGAGCCTCCTGGACTAGAAAAATTCGGGAGTTTAGAACCTTTATCCAGATTGGTTGGTCACTTATGTACGCTCGTCAACAACCCACTCATGGCCTCTTGATACGCTCCGACAAAATCCTCCTGAGCGTTCGGGTCAATCTCTTACGGCAGTGGTGCTAAAAAGCTTTGGGCACCGCCTGCTCAATGGCGGCTGCTTTCTGATGCCAGTCGACTTGGCCGAACATCAGCGTCCCTAGGTCAGGCCTAGTCCGAAGGCCGCCCTTTCCGGGATTGTCAACTTCGCATCAGGCCATCATAACTTGTGCTTGAGAGTGTAGACGCTCTCTCTTTCTCTGAAACTGTTCATTCGAAGCAACCCTCGGGACACTTCGGTTCGCTGCGTTAATGTTAACATGTACATCTTAGGAGAGAATCGAAGTTTGTGCTTTGGAGCCAGTTTATACAAGAATTTTGCGTCCCAATTCTATTCTTAAACGAGTCATGGCAGAGGGGTGACAAGCTTGGGCGAGATAGCAGTATTTTGCATGGGATTTGTTACCTGATTGGGAACCCGACTCTGTTGGTGGTTTGTATTGGTTGGCGATCGATGCTGTTCGTCAGGTAACACCGAAGCACCTTCACTAAACCTCGACGCCGAGGAGTTCCCCTCTGTGCTCGAACTTTTGACATTGCTTTCATGTAGCCAGTTCAGGGCGTGGTCTGTAGACAGGATACCCTTGCATGGGTGCGACCTTAACAAATGTTTGCGAATAACGCATATAAATAGTCGTCGACAAGATTCAGAAGAGATTAGATTGAGAGGCAGATCGGTTGAGCTGGGTCGAGCGACCCAAGGCTTTTTGTACATGTCCTGATGCTATGGCAGGTACCCGAATATCTAAATAAATTGAATCAGTTTTAATATTTTGAACCGGATGTGGCAACCGCATTCTAGCGAAAAGCTGCGTGCAGCGTCACCTTGCTTTACTTTTTTCTGAAAAGGATTTGTAATTCAAACGCTTGTTGCTCTCTATTAACACTGCGGGTACCGCAGTAAGCTTCCGCCCTCGAAAAGGCGCGGTTAGATGGGCAGCTAATTGGCCCAAACCTTGTCCGCCTGTTCCAGATTCATTGAAGACGACAATCTTGGTTGACGAGTGGGTCCTTTGCTCAAATGTTTCCCACTTCGGCGTACCGGTTGAAGGGAGCTTTTTTGGAGTGGCTCGGTTCGTGGAAAACGTTCTTGCGCGTTGACAAGGCGATGATTGGCAAGTTTTGGGTCACGAAGCCCAGGCATGGGCACCTAGGATCTGACGCCTCTATTCAAGACCATCAAAACTTGGGGCACTACGTCAATTTGACATTGATATTCCAATCGGAAAGCATTGCTCTACACTTGGCGGTCTGTTGATTTTTCAATTGTTCCTTGGAATTGGGTGTGACGAAGATTTGGTCGCATTGTGTTGGCCCGTGGTGGGTCGCGAGGCACTATAGGAGATTGATCTCCCTTGCCCTGGCTGTTTGGTCTGGTTCAGAGTGGTGAAAGGTGGATTGATAATTTACTGAAGAGAAGAACGGAAACATGCTAGCATTCCAGTATTGTTTGCAAAAGCGCCCCGTTTCGAGCCCTGTGGGAAAACGTTGAGCTCTAAATCATACCAAAAGGTTCTTCGTCCCTTCTGACCATTGACGGCCACCTTTTCTTAACCTATCCTCTGTGGTGAGGTTGATGTCCATTATTGCCTGGCAGCCTGCAGTCGAATCCAGATTTGTCCCTTTACTGTTCACTAAACTACTCAAAACCACGCTTCTCGGAACCAAACCATATGTTGACCCTTGCAGGTCTGCCCAAGCTGCGGACGCTGAACCTGGACTCGTGCCACGTGTCCAACGAGGGCTGCCGCCACCTGGCGGCGCTCGCCGAGCTGCGCGAGATCGACCTCTCAGACAGCCCCGTCGGGAACGCTGGGCTACGACACCTCACAGGTACGCTGACGTCATGCTTCGAAGACTTCAATTATGATATGTGCTCTGGTCGTTCATTTCCCGTCCCTCTTGGGTGCACTTCAGAGGGGCTGCTATTGACTCCCCAGCATGCAGCCCCATCAGGCACGCGGCGTCACCTTACGGGTATGCTGACGTCACAAATCGACTCGTTTTCGTGTGACTTGGATCGCTGAAAGAACTCGGTCGGCAATGCAGCGCAGCGTTATCGTATTCATCGGATTCGCGCTTTGGTGCGCTTTCGAACTACGTCTGCTTGATAGTTCTTTGAGCCCGACTCCTCCACCCCCGGTGTAACCTGATGCCTTGAACCTTGGCATGACCCCACTTGCTCTCCCTTTCCAGCACTCAAGAACCTCGAGACTATCCTGCTGTCCTATACGGGCGTCAACGACAATATTGTCAAGGGCCTTACCCCAAAAATCTACTGCATCATCACCCTTAACCATCCCGCAATTTTCGTTAACGCAACTTTCTCGCCCTTTCCAGCCCTCAAGAAGCTGGAGGCCATTCTCTCGTCTAAACCAGCCTCACCGACCCTAGTATCAAGGGCCTTGCCCCAAGAATTCTCTGCATCATCACCCTTAATCGTCCCGCAACCTTTGCTAACCCACTTTTCTCACCCGTCTTATAGCCCTCAAGAAGCTGAGACCATTCTGCTGTCAACACCGGCGTTATCGACCCAGATTCTTCAAAGCCTACCCGCCAAGACGTTCCTTCGTTATCACTCTGATCCTTTCAGAAACCCCTGCCAACGCATTCGGTGACCCCCGCTAACCCACTTTCCTTCCCCTTATTCAGCCGTCAAGAAGCTGGAGACCATCCTGCTGTCCTACACGGGCCTCACCGACACTAATCTCAAGGGCCTTACCTTAAAAATCTAATCCGCAATAGCACCCTTAACCATCCCGCAACCCCTCGCTAACCTACTTCTATCACTTTCATTCAGCCCTCAAGAAGCTGGAGACCATTCTCCTCTCCTACACCGGCGTAACCGACTCGGGCCTCAAGGCCCTCGCCCCCATGACGTCACTCACGTCCCTCAACCTCGACTCGCGTCACATTAGTGACGTCGGGCTCTCGCACTTGACCACTCTGACGGGGCTGCGCGCGCTGGACCTTTTTGGCGCCAAAATCAGCGACCAGGGCGCGGCGATGCTGAAGAGCTTCAAGCAGCTGGAGAGCCTGGAGCTGTGCGGAGGGGGGATCACGGACCTAGGGGTGCGGCACCTGAAAGGTAAAAACCGCTGATGTGTACGTTCTGCGTTTTGGGTTGTTTCGGGCTTTCTTGTCTCTTGTGCTGTTTTCAAGATTTTATGACCTGGGGACACCTGGAGCTGTGTTAGGGGGAGGATTGCGGATCTTGGGGTGCGACACCTGGAAGGTGAGGGGGGTTGCTGTTCGTTTGACTTGGGTGCCTTTTTGGGGGTTGTTACGAGCTTGCTACTGACCTTCAACCCTTTTCCAAATCCAATCATCCGTTTCTGGTTGGGGGGAACATGACGGATTTCGGAATGCGTGCTCTGAACGATGAAGGCTGGTTTATGGTTTCATGGTGTGCTGTTTTCAGAGCTTTCACGAAGTCTTTAGTGAAGTCCTTGGTAAAATGCATCCATTGTTCCGCTTGTGCGAAGGGGATGGCTGGTGGCTTGGAGTCTCGTGACGAGTTCGCACGCTTAAGTGGATGGTTTCTCTTCTGATCATCTCTCTTTTGCCGTATTGTTGCAAATAGGTGCGTCTTGGGGTGGGAACTTTCCGTAGCCTTGCGATGTGGCTTTTGCAAAGGGGATACTCTGGACACGTTTGCATAAGTGCGTTTTGTGCTGTTTGCTGATACGTATGTGTCCAAAAGGTCTTAAACTTTGTTTGTTCTAGGTTCACTTCCAATTTCCTTCAAGAGGTGGAGCACGCAATCTGCTGAATTCTTGCTGACTTAATTATAGCATCTGCATGATAAACCTCTTGACACGTCGGGATCATCGAGCTCCCCGACTTGAGGCTTTACGATTGCAGTGGAGCATCAAACATCTCTTGAGTTCATTTTGGAAGGCGTGAAACGACAAGATGGAGAGAATTGTTTGGCACTTTTTGAATGTTTGTCCGATGCTCTCTGCACAACGCTTTGCACTTTACCGTTGAAGAACAGGCCTATCGCCCTTTACGCAAACCGGGATACGGGCTTTCTGAAGCTACTTTCAAACGAGTCGTCAAAGAGATAGCAATTGCTGGCAGCTCAAGTATTGCCTACATATGCTGATGCTTACCGTGACCCGGAACGTTAGTGGCAAGGATGAGGCTGGCTGAAGCGAAAACAGCTCCAAGGGCTTGCCGTAGTTGAGGCCGAAAGCCACGGGACTAGACTTGGGGCTTGATTCTCTAGTTCTTTGCAAAATATTGGGATTCCTCATTGGGCACTGGAACATTTTACTTTCTCCATTCTGTACTTTTGTATGTTAGACTCAAACCTTATCGAGCTCTTTAGCTTTGACTGCGGGGCAAACGATACGTCATCGTGGTGGCAAGGATGGGTTTTGACAACGAGCAGCATAAAGCTCATTTGTCTGTTGTTCGAAAGCCCTGACAGCCACGGACTCCCCTGTTTGCTTATCTTCGTCGCTGACCCCCGGACCATTGCTTAGCTTTCGCAGAAAGGATGATTCTACTCATCTTAGTCGCGGTAGCAGGCACGAAACTGATTATCAAAGCCACAGCTGAGCAGATTTTACTAATTGTGTGTATCCTGACACTTTGCTGTGTTATTATGCGGACTACTGCGCGTTTCGTTTCAGTCACCCCTCCCGTTTCGTACAAGCATGAACGTCATGACTCAGATAGGATCATAGTCAAGGCTTTTTTCAGGTTGGGCTTTGTAGTCTTTTCAGGTTGGGCTTTGTAGTCTGTCCTTGGTAATTCATAATGTGGTGAAGACGGCCGCGGCTGTAAGACCCGCAAGGTCTTATAATCCGACGTGCCGTGCTGATCTGGCCCATCGGAAGGTGAGGCTTAATGCCGTCGTCAAGCGCGTTTGTCTTCTTGACTAGCAACAGAGGAATTCGCACTTTGCGTTTCCGGTTCGGGCCTTCATGCGATGTCTTGCTATTCATTTGGCTTCGCAAAAGAAAGTCCGTAGGCTTGCAGAAAATTGTAAGGGCGGCCTGATCTATTTGCAAAAGCGCCGACTCTTGCTCGCTGACAGAAAATATCCAAGGGCTTTCCGAAACCAGTGGCAAGGATGGGTTGTGGGCTGGGCCTTGGAAGCTCAGTCCTCGAGCAAGTATTGGGCCTGACAGCCATTGCGTCCCCCCCCCCGTAAATATGTGTACTGCATTTGCGACGCTATTACACTGCTCGAAGCAGTTTGGAGTCCTCCGTCTCGCATCCTTCTTTTCTCTCGCTCTTGGGCAGATCCAAACGGAACGCTGAAGTCGCTGCAACCGGTGTTCTTTGCGCACCTATCCTCGTTTGCGAAAGGCTGTTATCGCTATGCTTCCATTGAGAAGCTGGAATGCAGTGTGTCAAGGACATTTACGATCTCCGATCTCAACGCAGATATGAAGCTGAGAGGTAGAAGGAGGTCTGACTTTTTCCCCGTCGACAGTAGTGCTTACCTGGGTTGTGGTCCGATTTCACAGTCCTTTGCGGCTTGAAGATAGTCTGGGGATGACGTGTGAGCCCCTAAGAAAGTTTCCAACTCAGATGCGATATCCTTGGCCTGATGCGATTCAAAGATCCAGATGTTTCGAGGACTTGCATCAACGCTTTGTCTTGCCACATGAAAGACGGTCAAATACCCCACTGTCTCACTTAGGTCGTAGGCTCCATAACGGCATTGGTCCGAGAGTCTGTGTTGCTGAGGAGTTGCCCGTGATCGGTGAAAAAATATCCAAAGTTTGTTTGTGGCAAGGACAGGTTGGTAAAACGTGAGTCGTGCCCATTCACTGAAGTGTCCCCGTGTTGTGTGCATTGCGCCTGACAGCCAAGCGATTCTTTGTGAGAGTACGTTTGACAATGCTGCACAGCTGCCCATCTAGCGCAAAGGGTCAACTTTCTCCGTTGCGACTGGCCCATTCGCGGCTGGCCCGTTCGTCTCTTTTCATACCTGACAAGTCTCAAGAGGCCCGTGACGAAGAACTGGGAATCAGTAATTTCGAGTTGAGTAAGTTTACAGCTTTCCTCGGGGCACCAGCCCTCCATAGTTCTCACCTTTCTGAAGGGCATGTCGATCCATGTGGGCCTTATTAGGCGTAGCTCGGCCACGTGTTCTTCTGTGTAGTACGATATCTACCGGAGCGCTTTCGTTTGGCGCTCGCAGCACCAATGCTTTCCTTCGACTGCCCACGAGAAAGCTTTTGTTCAACACAATTTTTGGGACCCGGACAGTAGCTTGCTGAAAGTTCGAACTACAAAGAGGCTACGAGTCACCTCTGCACCGAACCTCATGTGCATGCCAAGAGTCTCAGCTCTCATCATAGTCGGAAATTGAGCCTCGGTTTCTGAACGTGCGATGTGGACGGCCTTTAGGTAGCGTCGTCAATACGGTGGTCTCGTGCTGAAGTCATTTAAAAACCGTTCTCTTGAGTTTGTCCCGCGTCTCGCCCTAGTCAGACGCAAAGGCGGCGCATAGCGGCCCTTTGTCTATCCTTTTCAGGCGGACTGTGTGTTGACTCTTTGTGTTGGCTGTGGCGTGTTGAGGTGACTTGTCAGAATGCAAGGAAGTTTGAGGGCTGTCTTTTTCTTCGGCGAGGATGGGAATTGCCGGGCGGTAACCGCTCACTTGTCCTCATAGGTTGCTCTGAGAGCCACCGCTACCAAGCCTCACTCCTCATTCTTTTTTCAAGACGATCGCTCTAGCTTGTAAAGCAGTCTGCAACCTTTGGTCCCGCAAAGTCCCGCTCCTTCATTTCAGATTTTCGATCAGCCGAATGAAGTGGTTCAGATTCTTGTCAATACCCTTTCACCCCATATTTCACCTCGGCAATGATCGTTTGTGCCTCGAGCGAGCAGCTCATTTGCAGTTTGACTTGAAGCTGTTTTCGTATGCTGCTGTATTGAAGAGATGGTCTAAAAATCTGCTCACTGAACTGGGAGGAACGGGCCCTTTAGCTATTTCACGTGCAATCACTGTTACTAAGACGGAGCTGTTCCGAACGGGGTGATGCAAGACCAGGAAAGTCGGATTCCATGAGTTCCCTGACATCCGGCGTCCTTTTTCAACGTTCTCCACATTCCGAAGAAAGCATGGCAATGTTTGTAATAAGCCCTGATTGTTTTCGGCTCAACGAGGCCGATTTAGTTTGGTTGCAGGCGCCATCAAACTGAAGTACCAAGCAAGGACTGGGCTTTGCTCGACTTTTCAGAAGCTCGAATTGTAAACATGAAGCGCGAAAGGGTTTTTGCAAACACAGAAGTATCGCAGCACCAGATTGACTGATTGAACCTCCCCGCCAGTTCAGGTTTCCGCTACCTGTTGAGTCGGGTCCCTTTCTCATTTCTCCTCCTTTTGAGAGGAAAAAGACAGCGCAGGTGGCTAAGATACAAGCGAATGCTGAGCGGTTTGCTCTCAGCACTGATCTTGGAGGAGAGAGGCCATGACGTTGTGATCTATCTGCTTGGGTTGCAGCTGGTGTCTCTGCAGGCACTCCACTTATAGCATGCCAAGTGCGTGCCGGTGTCTTCATCTTCGGTTGTCAACGCTCTGATTCTTCTTTTCTGAATTGCCCGGAGACAATTTGCGACTTGTTTCTCTCCCTTAGTATCTCCCAAGCACACCTCTTTCAGCATTATGTGCAGCTTTTGGTTAGTAGCAAGCCCAAGTTGATCGAAACTTGGTAATCGGCAAACGCCAGTCGCTAGGAGGAGCCGCGAACGGCCCTCCAAACCGTCAGCTGCCGTCTGGTCCCGACAGCGGTTTACTCTTGACCCAAAAAGTTGTGCTCTCAGGTTATGAGCCCCGTGCAAAACTTCTGATCAAAGCCTAGCGAGCATGTTAAGTGAACCTCGCTGCTCTCTGTACGTCGGCCCCGAGTCGGATGCTATTATAGTCACCTTTCTCAACGAGATTGTCTTCTTCGCACTTGACACGAAGGCGTTTGCCATCTGAGCACGCACCGAGAGCTGTGTCAAGCAAGCACCGGATCAGAGGTGATGACTGCCCTTCTTCTGAAGGAACGGGTGTGCTGGTTGGGGCAGCTTGTGTCGATCTCGTGCGCCGAGGCTGATTGACCGCCAAGTTGGCTACTTGCTACTTTCTTCGCCAAGGAGACTGGTTTCATCCATAAGTGCTGATTGTCTTGTTTTGTGGCTCGGATTGAGGCGGCCAGGATAAGGCCCAGTCTTCGGGGTTGCATGCCCCATACAAGCTTTGTTCTCGGGGCAATAGAATCCACTGATGTCATCTGATTGCCGTTTCGGTGCACACGTCTCTGCCGACCTCGCAGCTTGCCCGGCCTTGTCGAAGGCACTGAACCAAAATTGTCGCGGAAACTCGTAGAGAGATGTGACTCAGCGGGTTCATCGGCACCGTAATTGCAAGATTTGAAACTGTGAGTGAACATTTTCCCACTGTCAAATGTTGGACCTTAGAATGTTCTGTCCTCTTCGGACCATACCGCTGACTGGAAAGTCTTCTGTGAAGCCGGCAGATCCGAATAGAGGAGGCGTAATGTGGAAGATCCTGTGTAAATACTGAGATGTGTCTATATGTTGGCACTTTAGTCCCGGCTTGTGCATGGTCAGTTCGATTGGTTGCATTGGAGGACCTTCCGGCAGGCGCGTGTAACAAAAGCAGATGATCAAAAAGCCATACGAAGGATCCTGTGAAGCAGTCGTGCGAAGTGAGGCGTCCTTGCTGCAACGAGCGATGCTTTTGGCAAAGATGAACTCGCTTGGGCAGTAATGCTCATCGTTTGTAAGTCACAGATGCCACAAGCTGGCTTTCTCGTCAATTTTCTTTCAGGCTATGTATGTTGGGAGTTGCGATTCAGTCGTGGACGCGTGTTCCTGCGCACAAAAGGCCTCGGACTCTACTGAGTCGTGTAGAGCGTGAGGGTGCCTTCCGCTTTTCTTAGACGATTGTCGTTGATTCCCTGCTGATCGAAATGACCACTTTAACGGTGCTCGAGCCAATCTGGTAAACGTCGAGCTCGCTTCTCTGGCAATCATTGCCTCTGAAGTTTGGTGCTTTGTGCCTTGAGAACGACATGGCCTCTTCTGCAACGGACGCTGGCAAAGTCAAGTCACCCTTCGCTTCCCTTGAGCTCTTGTAGTTTCAACACGCCTTACCAATTTTGAACCACATTTTACGAGTGCCGGGAAACAACCCTCGTCAACCTATGTGGGTCTGCCACGCGTATCCGTCCCCTTGTTTCCAGTGATTCTGTGTGCCCGCGTGATCAAACTTTTCATTGACGGCGAGGATGTGCAGTCCGCTTGAGTACGGCGGACTCGTCAAAGGGTGCTCTCGGTCTGACGCCGTTTGGCCTTGCATCTGCGGCGAGCTGTGTTTACTACGATGCTTCAGTGCTGCTTTAGCGATCCGTGTAATTGAAACTCGTATTTCGTTCCTCTACCCTTGGCACTTGTATGAAGCTCGACTCTGTTGGGCTTGGATACACAGACATAGAGTGTCTATACTCTGGCGAGGATGGAATACTCAGTGAGACTTAATCGCTCAGGGTTGGACTCCTATCCTGACCGCCTTGGTATAGTGCGGAAGAATTATTCCCAGCTGAGCAACCGCGTCAGTCGTTAACGTGACAAGAGTGTTGCCTAATGTCTCCGATTCTCTCTTAAGCTTCTCGATTTGTCTCGACGCTTCTTGACTTGCAGGAAAGATGGCACCGGCAACGCATGAAGAGGCTGCCCTCTACGCTTACGTTACTTTGCTCAAAGTATGGGCTTGTGAAAAAGGCCCTGGTTCCTGAGAAGTCGCCTTCGCAACCGTGGTTCACTGCGGGCAAATATCAAGGGCCAGAACGTTCAAAACGGCTTCGTTTTCACGAATTTCGTCAGAGCTGGTCGAAGCGACTCACCTTGGTTGAGCACTTGCGTATGCCACGCTAGTGTCATTGCCTCACCCCAGCAAATCGCACTTCAAACCTATCACCTGCATGTATCCATCTTAAAAATGTACCGATTTTCCGATGCTTGTGCAGAGCTGACCAAGATGAAGTCGCTGAACCTGAGCCAGAACAGCCGGCTGACGGACGACTCGCTGAAGTCCATCTCCCACCTTAGCGGCCTCCAGTCGCTCAACCTCATGCATTCCAAAATCACCAACGATGGCATTCCCCACCTTAAGAGTGAGTTCGCCTCTCCCGCTAACGTTTTGCGGACACCTTTCTTCTCAAGTATGCTTTTTGCGGTTGGCTTCCATGCTCTATCTGAATGGCCCCCAGTCGCGCAATCCGGTGCACTCCAAGATTGCAAACGAGGGCATTCCCTTCTGAGAGTGAGTCCGCTTCTCCATTGTCGCGTGCAAACGCTTCCTCTGACCAATATTTGAAATTTGCAACTCGAGCGGCCTCTCGTCGCTGAACCTGGTGCGTAGTAAATTCACCAACGAGGGCATCTTCCCCCTTTACCGTGAGTTAGCCTCCTAGGATCGTACACGTTTTGCGAACCCTCTTCTTTTGAAGAATGCTTCTTACAACTTGCTTTCAGCTCTTACTTGAGTGGCCTCCAATCGCTCAGTCCGATGCAATGCGAGATCACAACCGACGGCATACCTCACCTCAAAAATGAGTCCGTTTTTTGGTTACTGCTGTGCATATAGGTTTGCTTGGTTTGCGGATATGGAAACGGTGGCCATGCGTCGGCGAGGAAGCCCATTGAACCGCTGCGCAAGTCGTGCTAACCACCGGGTTTCTGACTTGCCCTGACAACTCCCCTCACTATGTTTCGTCAGTTTAGCAAAAGCAAGATCTAGCAATAATAAGCTTCGACATGACGACTAATTCCCAACCCACATGATTTCCTGCTCCGCATCCATACCCACCCTAAACCCCCCGAACTAACCATCCGTCCCAGGCTGGTTAGCTGACTATCCCTACAGCTTACTTGTGAACTGAAGATTTGTCTCCTCCTTTTCACCCGCAGGCCTGCAGTCGCTGACGTCACTCGCGCTCTACAACTGCAACATCAGCCCCATCGTAGTCGAGAAGCTCCAGAGCAACCATCTTCCGCGCCTGACCGTCATCGGCCTCGAGTGACGTCACCTTTTCCTACATCATCGGTGTGACGTCATCTTCTCCACCATCATCGGCCTCGAGTGACGTCGTCCTCCCTCCAACCGTTGACCTCAATGACGTCACCTTTTTTGTTTGCGCGGGCAGCATGCTCATCCAATTCAGGATGAGAATCCGGAGCGAACCGACGCGCTTCTTCTGTGTAGCGCTTCTTCTGTGTAGCTCTAACGGAACAGACACGCGGCGCTATACTTGTACTTTTCACGCTGTTCTCACTGGAGACGCAACTAGAAATGGTTGGACAGTGTATCGTTCGTTCCTCCGGGAATCTTGGTAGGCATTGAGCTGTAGTAGAGGAACTGCTCAGTCGCACGTGTAGCTATAGGCTAGTGTTAGGCCGGGTGACGGCTTCCCGGGGGGGATCCCGCTGCTTGCCTTACTCTCGGGTGTACAAACATAGGAAGGGCCGCGGCCCTTTGGCTGGTGGTCTGTAGAGAAACATCCGTCCTTGGCAGTTGTCTCGTTACTTACGTGGCGTGAGTCGTGGGGTAGTTAATTGTAACTTTAAGTAGAATCAGGTGTACATCATACAACAGTTCGGCCAGATACGTACTATAGCAGGTTTGCCACAGTATAGCCCGACGTTGTGAACAGCCTCAATCCTTAGATACCGTGTGGCTCGTACCATACCTTGGTTCGCGGCCCGTATACTCAATTTGACAAAGGCTTGCACCAAGGACCATACTCATTGCGGAAAATCGTCGGGCTCAAATAGTTTCTTGTTCTAATGAAAAACTGGCCATCATTGAGATCGACCCGTCCGCGGCGGCAGGCGCGCCTTCAAGTCACATTCCGACGTACGTGTTAAAATTGGATTACGACTTGCTGACGCGCGAGACCACTGGCCTTGTACGGTCGCCGCGGCATGACGACGGCACCGGCAGCGAGCAATCGGACCCGGGGCCGGCGTTCGGAGCCCGGCAAAAGTCTAACCCGGGCTCCTCACGTTCGTGCGCCGACCATATTGCGACTTGCAATACGACCGGGAGAGGTCGACTTTTGAAACTGGTCACATTGGCTGATACCGTCTGACGAGTCCGACTCTGATCGAATCGGCCGCAGATCA
>DF236960.1:48147-89806 GCA_000708835.1 Klebsormidium nitens | reverse complement strand
GTAGCCGAGTGCCGCTCTGACACCTCGCAGATCTCGCGCTGCCCAAGTGTACGGTGGTGGATGACGGATCGATGTTCGGAAAATGTCACCTCCTCAAGTGACATTCATCCAGTGTGAGTCCGTGTGACTCGGTGAGCAGGAAGCATCGGCGTCGAAGTCGAGTTTGGATACCAGTTTATTGGTGCGAAGTTGACGTTGTTTATTGATTTTCGACTTCCAGCCAATCACCTATCCTCGCGAGGTGCCTCATGTCGTCACTGTACGGATGTTGGTACGGTTTACCCAGTACGCTACTTGGGGCCTATTCAGACCGAACTTAGGGTTTCGGGTTCCCCAGCCAAAATGGAGAACCTGGGTCGCGATCGGGAACCCAAGTTGCCGAACGGTGCATTCAGACCGAACTCGGTTCTCGGTTTTTTTCGGAGACCCAGGTTCTCGAAAATTGCCGAAACCTGTGAACCTGCTATTCGGGCGGGTTCTCGGTTCTCGGTTCTTCGGTTCTTGGGTCTCCGTGCCATTCGTGACGTCGCTCGGCGAATCCAGTTGACGCCCAGCTTCCACGTGGCAGTGAACCCAAATTTTTACCCTGAAACCTAGAACCGGTCTGAAGACACCAGATTTGGGACCGAGGACCCGGAGAAATGTACCTTGCAAATGGCCAAAAAACCTCAATTTTGGAGCTGTGACCCAACTTTTGGTCTGAATAGCCCCTTGGATAGCGGGATCACCACTAGGTAGCATGCGCGGTGCATGGCGTCATCAGTCTTCCTTGCACAACACTGTCAGCACTGAGCAGGCTGGCACAAAAACTGCAATCGGCAATCTCTTCCGTCTGACTCTTCAAACTCCAGAGGTTCACAGGCCGCTTCTTGATGCTCTTTTCTGTGCAGTCAGTGCACTGAATTATTTACAAAGACATAGTGACTTACAGCCTGGCGCAGCGACGCGTTTCCAGAAATGATGGCATACACTGGCTCGTAATGCGGTAGAATACCGTATAGGTACTCAAAACTTGATGGGGGACTCCTCAGCCCTTGGTCATTGGAAAGCAGAGCAGACAAGGTGCAATGCATACTACCTATACAGGCCGCAGCAATTTTGAAGGTTGCAACAAATCTTGTCAGGTTATGAGGAATAGGATAAACCCTCCATGTAACCGCTGCAAAATACCGTGGACACTCAGGCCTGAGAGGGAATGCGCGTCTTGCTTGTGCTAGATTTGGCAGGTGGCCCCCAATAAAAGTTTGGTAAGGTGTGGAATGAGGGTTTCCTTGTGGTTTAGAGGTGCTCTCTCAATGCGCTGCAATTCTAGGATTTGCTTTTGACGCAAGTTGCGCGAGGGGCGCGGTTGGTACACTGCGGTGACCTTCGAGAAGGACTCGACAAGAGCCGCAGCGATGCTACAAGGGTGGTCAGTTTGCGGAGAGGAGGCTTTGACATCTTCATTCAGTTGTCAGGAGGCAAAGGGTTCGACGCACTGAAAATAGCTGAAAGAGTACTAGGATTCCGCTCTTCACAGTGGCACATGAGTGGGACATTAGCATTGTGTCCTGAATGCTAGCGGTGGGGATTGTCAAGCGATGGTTGAAGCAAAGGGATGCTAGCGCCAGATGACAAGCCGTTATCTCAAGGTAATGCTCAAAAGCAATTGGGGTGACTAACAAATTTGAAGTTTGCCTTCTCTTGGAACCCGCTTCCAGCGCAAAAGGCGCTGTGAACCCGCTTGTTTCTTTCGTCGCCTGTCCGTTTCTTTGCTGCATCTTGTCGAATGTCAACATTGCAGAAAACACCACTCATATCCTTTGCCACAATCCTGTCAATCCTGTCGTGACGCCAGGGTTCACATAAAGCTACTGAGCGCCTAGCTGGCGCCACTATGGTCTGAGAGATGCATTCTGTTTGCAGTATGCTTCTTTGTGCTCAGGTGTGATCATTGCGGGGCTACAATGTGTGTCGTAATTGACAGGAACATGCAAGATAGTTAGAGCGGGCTTTCTTTGCTGAAAGTTTGGCTTCAGTGTCTCGCTCGGAGCGGATTTCTGTCAAGTATGTTGCACAAGAAGGGAAGCATGCAGACCGGGGTTTTGTCGCGGTTTCGGTCAGGGTAAAATTTGAGGTTCAGAGCCAGGTTTATGCGAGTTTAGAGAGACTGTTGGGTGTAAGATGCAAGGGACCACTTTGAATCCACTTCAGAGGTTGCATCATGCATCTATGCATTTTGCGTGTCATATTTCCTGGCGCCTGACAACGAAATGAAACAGAAAGTCTGCGCCTGCGTCGCCATTGCAAGGTATCTTTGTAGGGCCTGGACAAGCAAGCCCTTCTCGAACCCTCAATCTCTCCTCCCGAGATGGTGACACCGAATTTCTCATCCAGGGGTATTGAAGGCTTAGAGAACACACCCCCTGCAATCCTGACCACCGACGCCCCGTCAACGACCAGCTCTGCAGTCTGCTTGGGAGCTGTTCTCGTCAGATGACCATTGGGTTTCCGACCCAATTTAACGGGGACGCGATACCTGGTGAGTTGGATCACCGTAGCCTTGCACACGGGGTAAATAGCATATAGGGGTACACGGCTCGTTTACAGGAATGTGGAACTTTCATAATACATGGTTCTGATCTCGTATTGGTTTCTGGAGGACCACCTTTTGAAGGGCCAAAATAACGTGCGTCGGTCCCGCCAAACGTGTGTTTGAGCTCTGCTTGAAGTAACACTGCTCGTGGAAGATTGCAAACCATCTGCCCCAAGCATTCACCCTCCTTGATTTGAAGTCATTCAAATATGTTTGTGTATGGTCACAACAAGGTGCGGCATGCATGACGTTGTTGACAACGCTGTCTTCTGACTACTTGCAGGTTTTCTGGACACATAAAGTAAGTGTCGCACTGCTAGACGCACCGGCTAGATTGTCCTGCGCAACCCTCCATGCCCCAGCCAATCAAGGACCTCAGCTAAGCCATTTAGTTTACGAGACGTAGCCGTTGTATCAGCGGCTCTTGAACCCAACGCCAACCCCTGAAGTGTCCTACGCCCCAGTTAGAGACTCGACAGGCATTTGTGTACGTTAGAAAGAGCATAACCCACTCACTGAAACCCTCCAGAGTTGATCAAACCCCAACTTGGATCACTCCGGTTTTCAGTCCCTCTCCACATAGCCAACGGCTTTGCCGACCTTTGAGTCAAACCTCTCCTTAATGCTTCTGAACGCCTTAGGCTCCTCCTTCTCAAACCCTTTTTCGTCACAGGCCTCTAGACCATTCTGGCTCCCAGCAAACCCCTCCTAAAGTGTGAAAACCCTCCAAACAAACCCCTTTAGGATCGTTCAGCACGTCAGGCATTCTAGCAACGTCAAATCCTCCGCCAGGAAACATTAGACATTTCAGCAACCTGAACCCTTAGCCAAGCAACATATTACATTCCAGCAACCGTAAACCGTTAGCCAGACACATTAGTCATTTTAGCAACCTTTAACCCTTAGCCAGGCAACATTGTCAATAACCTTGTCAACATCCGAGACGAGCAAACCAGCCCTCCCTCCAATCCAACCAATCGATATCATCGTCCTACTCAAACCCCGCATTAGAAGATGAAGCCTGTGGAAATGGGGTAGAGGTGTGTCTTCGCTAGAAGGCCGCCAACAGGCACACTTAGACGACTTTCAGTGCAATGGCGGCCGAAGGGGTAACGGTTTCGGAGCTGACTGGGAATGCGGGGGAGGCGAGCCAGTACTCGCAGCAAGGCGGGGGCGGAAAAGCTGCCAGGAGGAGCCCCCCAGCGAAAAGGCCAAGTTGGACTCAGGTGAGGAGTTCTGAAAGTGGAAGTTCAGGTTGGATATCCCAGGTTGTCGCTGTTTGGGTTAGCATGATAGCTCATGTTTTGAGCATCTGCTGGCCGTCGCCCGTCAGGGAAAATGCAAAAGTTTGACTCCATTTTTGGTCCGGTTAAGCCTAGCTCTGGGCTGAGTACTTCCAATGCAAGGGACTGCCCTGACAAATAGATCCTCAGAAGCAGCTCTGTTATGATAATCTGCCTGTCATCCCAGACACGATCCAAAGGTAGTCGTTGTTGAAATGATGTGTCGTCATTCTTACAGCAAGCAGAATGTCGGAGAGAAGGAGAGTTCCTTGTGGATTGCTCCTTGGTCATAGTCATGACTTCAGTTAATGCCAGCCAGTTGAGCTCTGACAAGTTTTCGTGGCTGTTGAGGAGGAGAATATGCATTTCGGTTGGTCGAAATGTTGATCAAGCGCCACAGCAAAGTGCCTCCAAAAGCTTCTGCTCTGCTGATTGCTCAAACTCTAATGGGACCTTGTCAGCTCTCATGCATCGTAGGAGGTTGCTTTGGTGACATACGTGTGTGCCACTCCTGTAAGAGGACAGATAAGTTGCTGATCAATACCATAAGAAAGAACAGATTTATTGAATGCTTGGTTACTGGGACCCAATCTCTACTTGCTGGACTGTGCATAGCCCCCTTTCCCCAAAGTCGAAATACAAAATCCCAAGTTCTGATGACCACAAAACTCTAGATTTCAGTTGTGGCAGGAAGGAAACAAGCTGCTGAGCGATTCATAACGGAGAATGGGCCTTCAAGTTTCGCTTCTGACTAGAATCCTTCCTCTGGTTGTCAGGTCCTTCAAGGTCTTTCGATTTAGAAACCCCTGACACCTTTGACCTTGGGAAGTTTTGATCCAGAAAGCACTCAAAGATTCTCAAGCTCTGCAAGAAAAGGTTGAGCTGCTGAGCACGTGGAAAGATTACTTGAACGAGTGGCTAGCTTCAAATTCTTTACTTGCTGATATCAGTCTAAATTCTTTGAAAGAAACGGTCAGATTCGATAAGTGCAAAGGAAAAGTAGATCTAGCTGGCAATACAAGGGAAATACGAGTTGGTGAATGATCTTGTGAGGCGAACGGTCCTCCAGCGATAGGCCAGCTCGATTCATGACTCGTTCTGAAACAGGACTTTTCAAGAATGCAGAACGTCGAATCCAGAACAGCTAGCAGCTGACCAATACCCTTGGCATTGCAGGAGCGAGTTACTCAGCAACTTTGTGGAAACGAACGGTCTCGAGAAATATGCAGCTACTCGGTATTCTGCTTCTTGCTTCGCTGTTTCGTTGAAGACCGTGTTTGAAATGAACCAACTTTGCGACGTCGGGATGCATCAGCCTAAACATCAACAACCCGGAAACAAGAAACCTAAAAGCCCAATCTCCCTGAGGTAACTTTAGGACTCGTTTAACCTCAGCCCTTGACCCTCTAACCGTTTTGTATCATTTTGCAGGAGGAGGATGAAGTGCTGACCGATTTCGTGGGCAAGCACGGTCTCGGGGAGTGGGCGGCGGCCGCACAAGTTCTTCCGGGGCGAACCAAGAAGCAGTGCCGCAACCGGTGGTACAACGCACTCGTGTCGGCGTCCAAACAGGTGAGGGTGTAGGAACGAGTTGTTGGGGTTTCGTTTCCAGAAATTGCGGAGCTTTCAAAATGGGTTGGAATTGACGCGTTTAGATTCATGGAGCAGTGGGGCATCTGGTTATACCACGCACGCGTGTCGGCGGTCAGGAAGGTGAGGGTTTGAAAGCGGGTTGAGGGCTCAAAGAGGTAAACAATGACTTCAAGCAGGGTTGAGATGGGGTTTGAGAGAAAGTCAAGAAAAGTTTGGGTTTAGGAGGGTTTGGGTTTGGGGTCCGTGCGCGCTCTAGAGCAGTCCCGCAAACGGTGATCAACGAACTTGTGTTGGCATTCGAGGAGGGGAGGGTCTGAAACCGGGGTTAAGAGCTTGGAAGGTATTAGCTGGACGCTTTAGGAGCAGGGTCAAAGAGACGGTTAAGGCGGTTTAAACGAAGGAGTTGAGTCATGGGTGTCTTGAGCAGTGCCGCAAATGGTGGTGCACGAACTCGTGTTGGCTTCCAAAAAGGTGAAGGTTTGGGATCGGGTTCAAGAAGCGAAGCCGGATCAAAAGGTTTCCTGAAAGCATGGGTTACGACGGTTGAGGGGGGTCAGGGAATGCTTGCGTGGGAGTTGAGCGATGACGCAAACGGTTGTCAAAGAAGGGCATCAGCGTCCAGAGTTTAGGAACGGGATTGACAGGGTGCAAAAGTAATATATAGAGGAGATGATTGTCTAAGGAGCTAAATTTAGTCGGAGAAGTGCGCCAATTGGTGGTCAATTTGATACGACAGAAGGTGAATATGAAGGCGACCGGATCAGTTATAGACGGGTCCATTGGTCGCCGAAAGGTGCCCGTGTGCCTTTGGAAAGCTCCAGAGCCAAGCATTCTTTTTGAGGTCTCCGCTTAAGCTCAACGAGAACCTAAAGCTCTAAACGATTTTTTCTGAGGTCTCCGGTTACCTCAACCAATGAGAACCTAACCCTGGGTTAATCCTGTACAGGCCCCCTGGACCAAGGAAGAGGAGGCGCAGCTAGAGCAGCTTCACCGCCAGTACGGAGACAAGTGGGTGCTCGAAACCGTAGCGACTTTCTTAGCCGCTGCACCAAAAGACGTGTGTTCAGAAATGTTGGACCTCACTAGAGCTCTTGCTTATGTATTTCAACCTTCGATACGTTTAAGAAACATCTTTACTCGACGATTGGACCCTCTCGAGTTTTCTACGTCACACCTAAAAGCTCTCTGGGATCTTCTTGGAGTTCATCTTCCTGCCTCTCGGGTCCTTTGAGATTCTTCCGCCCTCCAAACATTTCTAGCCCAGGTCTGTGTTCCGTTTGAAGGCTCCCGAAGGCGTTGCCAGATACTCTTTGACGCGCGTAGTATTGAGCTCCCAGACGACGGTTCCTGCCTTCGTCTCCAATTGTGAAAGAGTCTCTGGACAAGAGCTCTGAGCTCCATCCGTGAAGACGCGCAGTTCTCGCTTCTTTTAGCGCGCCTTATCTGGTGTTGATCTTGAGAGGCTTTTCGGGGATGCACTACCCTGTCTCTGCGGTGACTTACTACAGATTTGAGGCTGGTTGAACAACGCATTATCAATCAGAGCTGGCCTTGCTGATCCTGATCAAACAGTCGGAAGCGGAACCTAGAATAGAGTCCGGTCAAAGTCGAAGCAAGGCCCCGACTTACAGTCTGGTTTCTCTCAGATGGACCACGATCGCGAAGCATATGCCGGACAGCACGCGCAGCGAGGTTAAGAATCACTGGAGCAGAATGAACCCTGGGAAGGTTAGTGACAAACCCCGATTCTAACCCGTTAGTCCTCACCCTCGGCTCGTTTGTGGTTGATGCGTTCCTTTCTGACCCTTATTCGACCACGGGTCTCTGATCAAGCATACAATCGTCAAGCTTCATTCAAGAACTTCGTGCTTAGCAGACCAGTCAATCCGTGCGTCAATCCTTTCTCATCTGTGCTTTCATCAGAAGGAGAGGAATAGAAGTCGGCTTTCATTAGGTACGATGGACGGTTGCAAGGTGGTTCTAGAGATCCGCAAATCAGTCAGCCTGTGATGAGTTTCAGATCTGGCATCGACGACCCCTCTTCTACTCATCCTCTTCCCGCACTTTCTCGACAGCCGGGCCTTTTCCAACGTCTTTCAAGAGTTGAGGCTTCATCTGAAGTTTCCCATTGAATTTTGAGCGTCACCCCTCCAACTTCTCGACGTACGACTGTGGTGCAATCGAAAGAAACCATCGTCGGTCTCGAAACTTCAGCCATTCTCGCCGGCTTCCATCCTTCCCAAAGTGCATCATCCATTTTTCCTCCAATTGCTTGCTCTCTCGGCTTCTTCTTGAGGAAAACAGGCGGAACACAGTCGTTGACTTCTGGTCACTGCAGATTTGAGCCACGTTTCGTTTACGAGCGACTGAAGAGGTGAGCTCACGGGGCATCGGTCGCCGTGTTGTATATGTAACTAATACTTCCGCCCCCTTTCGCAGCGTGACGCTTCCCCCCCCGCCGCGTCCCTCCTCCGTCAGTACGGTCTGGAGATCGACGGCGAGCGGATCGTCTCCATCGCGCCGGAATTCCGTGGCGGCTCTTCCGAACCGACGGACGGAACATCTCCGACCACCTCCGAGGGGGGTCACAAACCGGGCACTCTTGCCGGGGAACGGCCCTCGAGGCGTCTTCTACCGGGTTCAACCACAATCCTACGTGGGTTAGGTGAAAAGCGCGTTGACAGCTACGGGAGTTTGGGCGGTGACCGTTCAAGTAACCTGGGCGCTAACCTGGGGGCTGACGTCATCTCGCCCCGGGGGGTGGAGTCCGCCGGGCTGGCGCAGCAAGGGACGAGCGCTTCGCCCGTTCCCGCGTTTCTGGCTGCTGACGTCACCCTCCCCTCGAAGAGGTTCCCGCTGGATCCGCTGCCCCGCCTAGGGGGGCGCCAACTCGGGCCCAAGTCCCCCCCCAAGACCGCCTCCGAAAACTCTCCGAGGTCTTCTGCAACAGCCGGTTCGCAAAACGCGTCTTCCTTTGAAGAAAGCCTGAGCGCTGGGGACGAAATGGGCGGTTCCGGCGCAAATAGGGGCAGCGCCGAGCGCCCGGAGGGTTCCACCTTTGACTGGGTCAAGGAGTGGGTGGCCCTGTCGCAGAAACACGGGACTGCGGGGCGGGAAACACGTGCCGGGGGAGTCTCCCGAATGAGAGGGGGGCCTTTGACCACGGAGGAGCTCTCAAACAACCCGCTAGCGAGCTTCTCAGAGTCGCCGGGGTTGGCCGGGCTTGGTCAGGAGGGCCCGGTTGGCGGGATCCTCGGCGCGTTTCAGCTCGACTTTTCGGGGGGGCAGGCGGCTCGGTGTGGCGGGCTCCCGTCGCACTCTCGCGGGATATCTCCGAATCCGTCGGAGCACCAGACCGCCTTTTCGGATCCCATCGAAACTGTCCCCCTAGGACGATCCGGGTTATTCGCGCCCCCCCTCTTTCGGCGAACCTCGGTTCCAGCCCCCCGAGCACACATCGCTCCCTCGTTGCGGCGGTACGCTTCTATAGACCTGCCATGCGTTGCGTCCTCTGTCGAAGAGTCACCGTTTCCGGGTCTTGGTGCGTTCAACCTCTCGGACCTGACGATCTCAGGGGAGGCCAGGAAACGGAAACCCCAGTCGTGGGGGGGTGGAAGCGGCGACGAGAAGCGGTTCCGCTCGCCGAAGGGGGCCAACCGGACAGAATCTTTCAAAGGGGCGGAATCTTTCGAGGGGGCGGATGCTCACGTCGGCGCGGGACCGGAGATCCAGCGCCCGCTTGCTGAGACCCTGGAAGCAATGCGCGAGATGTACGGGCGCGATTTGCGGGGGCACATAGCCTGGGGTCGAGAGACCGAGGAGTCTGTTCACACCCCTGGCGCCAAGTCCAAATTCGGGTTTGCCGGCGGGAATCAGTTCTCATTGGGGCAGGGGTTTGCTTCCCCGGGCTTTGCTCAAAGCCCTGGAGGGCGCGCCTTCGAGTCCTATAATAGCGCGCGACTGAGTCCCGGGCTTGGTGCGGGGGGACACAACCGGGCGGAGAAAGGTGACGCTAAGATGCCACGTGGCGGGAACCCGTCGCCGCCACGTGGGGGTGGGAACTCGAGCGACTATGCGACGGCCAAGTTGACGACGCTCGTAACGGAGCACTTGAATGTGCTCCTGGAGGCGCAAGCGCTTCAGCTGGAAAAGGCCGGGGTGGATCAACCGAGCGAAATGAGCCCGGAGGATCTGCGCCAGTTGCACCGGGCGCACCTCCAAATGAAAGCTGCGGTCCATTTTCTGTCGACTTTGACCGGGGACCACCCCCCCGGTCCTGGTACCGAGGGCAACGTGTTGAGAAAGGGCTCCCCGGCCGAGCCCCACCATAGCAGGAGCTACTCGGACTGCTCCCCCGGAGGCGCTAGCATCGCGCAAGGGACGCGCCACGTGGCGCAACGTGAGCCGCACGTCGGCGGGCAGTTCGGCGCGGAGATTGGGCTCGAGGTTGGGGATGGAAGAGACCCTTTGAGAGGCGCTTCGTGGGACGGGGAACCGGTAGAGAGGAGCGATGGCGGGGGGGTTTTCAAGGGCCGGTTTAGGGGGGAGGGGTGGGGACCTTTGGATGTGGACCAACTAGAGGCGGCGGCGCCGCCTCACTCGCGGGGTCACAACGGGGCCCAGGGCATGGATTGGCAGCTGGATACGAGCGCCCCTGCGGTGGGCGAAGGGAGTGAGGCGCCGCAGGCGCGCGCGTTGGAAGAGGTTACGGCAACGGTTTACGACCCGTCAAGCGTGGCGGGATGCCAACTTCCGAGCTGGTCGACCTGGGGACACAACTTTAGCGAGGCGTCCCCCTAAGCGATCTTGAGATTGTGGTCAACTTACTCTGTCGTTTAAGAAATGCTCACAGTAGCTGCATTGCTGTTTTGATTACGTTTGAGAAAAGCTTAGCTGCATTGCTATTTTTCGAGGTGTCGTACATGATAACTTGTACAATGGGCGGTATGTGTCAGGTGTTGCCTTGTTGTAGAGAAAGCCCTGCATTTTCAGCTAGCGGCGTCAAAGTCAACGGTAACGGGAGACTTGGTCAAAATGAGCGGCTAGAGCAGTGACAGTTAGCGGCATCATTCGTTATACTACGACGGTAAATAGTCATGTTGGGACGGTAGCGACGTCATGATTCCTTTCAAAGACATGTGGTAGCGCAGCGCAGGACGGGCTCGGGTCATCACTCAGTGAGGCATTTACACCGAGTTGGAAAGAAGTATGCTCATGATTTCAAAAGCTGCCCGGTGTAGTGCAAAGCATGTTTGTGGACCCCGTACAATTTTGAAATGATCAAGCGTTCTTTGTAGTTCGTTATCGAACACGCAACAAGGTATTTCTTGCAGGCTCAGTGGCGTGATGTTCGCCTGAGTGATTGTCCTGGCAATTGGAGGATCATTGGGCGACCGGACTTGGAAACTCTCCGATATACAACTGGCAATCAATTGCGTCGGATCGACGGACCGGCCATGCGGCATGCAATTATGCTCGGAGCTAGCTACGTACGACATCATTTTCAATCGCATATGGATCAGAGTAGTACAGTTGTTGACCATGCACTAATTCGAGCAAGCAGTATACGTCACACTTAATTTTCAATCCGACGCAGTATAAGTCACACCGCGCTTAACCTTTTGCATACATGACGGCCCAGGCTCGCAAGAGAGCTAGTCACGTCGAACCGTACGTCCGGAGTGATGATTGGTACTTAAAGTAACACGTAACTTAAACCCACGATATATTGACATTTGAACCTTGCAAATTTACAACCGGATCAATGATTGCCATGGCTAATTACAGAACTGGATGCATGAGCTGATTCAATGACGAATATATTCATGTATTACTCAGTGATTTGATGATTACTAGGTGACTTAGGAACTTTCGATTCGTGAACCAATAGCCGCCTATAAGTGTTTAGCTAGAAAAGTTGAATAGATCGCGACCTGAAAAATGTTTGTCAGTACGTCCGGTCCAGATCCAATCGACAGTTGGGTGTCCGGTGCACCGACGATATACTGTGCTAAAGCTAACTAGCTGCAGAGCTATAGACCTATTCAATGAATGATTCACTGTGAGTCAATGAATGAATGACGAGTCCGGTGTGACGAGCACAGGGGGCGCCAATGACGAGCTCATGGTACGTAGCGCGGACCGTCCATGCATCTATAGTTTAGATCCGGATCGGACTCACCATATATAGGGCTTCAACTTGCATACTATGATACTGAGGCTACGTTGTCACTTATGATCGCACGTTAATGCCATTGCTTCCATATGCAAGTCGGATCTCTGGATTTTACTGAACGTAGCTAGGCTAGCTGTCCGATCACGTCAACGTGGGCGGCGCCGCAATGAACTTGCACGCCTATAGGCCGCAGGCTATAGGCCGCAGCTGGTCAGCAGGCTACTAGGCTTATTGTCACGCCGGATCAAGTCGTTCGACAGTCACTTGTTCCGGGTTCAAAACGAGATGCGACTCATAACGTTGTAGCGTTTCGGTGAAGTTTATGCAAGTGAGGGGGCCATACGCTGGCACCGGGATTTACGATCCACTATAGGCGTGGTGGGGTGTAGCTAATCTGTACCTTGTATACTACTCAGGTTTTGCATTGAAAGCTAGGGACATGTCAAGCGTACCTCCCATCCGCAGAATTGCGCTACGTACTAGACTTTACGTGGTCCGCTTAAATAAGGACCTTGAAGGCAAAGGATGTGACATGCGCTTGCATGTGGAACCTTTAGAAACTTATCTTGACCCACAACCCAAAGTGTCAAGCTTCGTCACGCAGAGGGCCCTGCAAGACTCAATCTGCAACTCATGTTTACTAGAGGCTAGCTGAGGATCCTACTAAGTACTTTTGACTCAAACAGAGGATGTTGTTCAATACTCCTCAGGGTTTTCTACAAATGATTACACGTGAATGAAGCTAAGTCGGATCTAGCGCCGCATGGCTCGGCGGCTCGCGACCTACATGAAGATGCACGGCCAAATCCGAACAAGTCAACTTGCTCCAGATTAACATCATTCGTTTATTGGGATTCAGTAGCGCCAGACATGCGGCTGAACTTGCAAATTACTTCTGTCAGAGCCAGCAACTCAAAAGGTCAGGCTACTCATATTTGACTAGCGCGCAACTGTCAACTGAACGTGAGTACTGCGTGCGGGTTCGATTGTACCTCTGCTTACGTCACTGCGCAACTGCCTTCGACTGTTTGTGTTGGATCTCCCACCCTGTGACCAACGCCTTCGCCAATGCCTCCGCCTGAATTGGTTTCGATATGTACCTGACCACATTTATACCATCAGTAAAAGTGTCCCTCCGACCAGGACTTTTCATCCGGATTGGCAATCAGTTGGAATCTAGCCTGACGAAGAACTGCGAAGGAACATTAACAATCAGTGAGAACGTACGACGTCTCTGGTGTCGAAGGAAGCCGAACCAAAAAAAGTGGATCAAAGCTTCGTGCTCAACGCTCGCGGTCAATATAGACAATCCGCCCGCAAAGCCCGCTTCTTGCAACTTCGAACCAATATTTAAACACGTCTTCCCGAGAATAAGATATGAACAAAGACTGCGATGGGTGCTCACAAGTCCATGCCCGCATTAAGGCATTGTTGCCGCTCCTCCTGCAACGCCGCGGCCGTTACCGCCACGATCGTGGGTGCCGGCCGGCACGTCTGCTTGATGCGCGCCGCGGCCTCCAAGCCGTCCATCTCCGGCATGTGGACGTCGCACAGGATGACGTCATACCTGCGTCAGCACCAGTTTATAGTCGTCAGATCGACTCATGTCAGGACATCAATGCGTTTTGGAATGTGGATAGAAGTTTCGTTTCGGCGCTTCGCTCAAAGTGGACTAAAAGCCGTCCACGTCCGACAGCGGACGTCATGGATGGCGTCGTACTTGCGTCAAAGCGGGTAGAAAAAGTCATATCGACCTGAAGAGCAACACCAGGCAGGACCTAGGGTCTTAGTTTTGAGCAGGTTCTCATCCAAAGCCTCTAGCACGGAATTAAGAAAGGCGAAACATCGGATTGGCAGCGGTAAGAAGGTTTACGAGACTTCCAACCTCGAGCTCCCATGTCTCGAAGGAGTTTCAGAGTTCTGATTGTCTTACGCTGTGCGCTGCGCCATCTCGAGCGCCTCCTTCCCGTTTGTCGCGACATCCGCCGTGTACCCTAACCGGCTGAGCAGCCTCAGCACGACCTTCACGTTCACCGAATTGTCCTCCGCTACCAGTAGTTTCAGTGGGTACGTTTTCGCAGACATGCTGGGCGTGCGCGTTATATGGCCCAGTTTGCCGCTCGCCTGGGGAAAGAAAAATGACAGGCTTTTTGAGCTTGAATTTCCAAAAAAATCGGCTTCAGTTGTGCTTAAGCGCGGAAACCTTTCTGGGTTGGGCTTCACTAGCTTATAGATCATTGGCCATCAGTGCTTTAGCGGGTACGTCTTTGCAGACATGCTGGGCGTGCGCGTTACGTGGCCCAGCTTCCCGCTCGCCTGGCGGAAAGTAGAGTTAAGTTTAGAACCTGACATTCCAAAATCTGGTTTCAGTTGTTCTTAAACAAGTGGTTGACTTTCGTTGAAGTTTCCCAGTTTAAGGGTCTATCAGGTGTCTAGTTATTGACAGCCCGCCAGCATTTGTTTCAGAGGGTACGTCTTTGCCGACATGCTGGACGTGCGCGTTACGTGGCCCAGCTTGCCGCTCGCCTGGGGGAAGAAGAATGACACGCTTTTAGAGCTTGATCTTCAAAAAGATTCGGCTTCAGTTGTGCTTAAGAGTGGAAACTTTTCTGGGTTGGGCTTCATTAGCTTATAGATCTTTGGCCACCAGTGCTTTAGCGGGTACGTCTTTGCAGACATGCTGGGTGATCGTGTAACATGGCCCAGCTTGCCGCTCGCCTAGCCGAGCAAATCAAAAAGCAATCAATGCTTGATCCTCAAAGAATTGTGGCTTGCAGTGCTCTCCAACTAACACCTAACTCGAGAGAGTTCTCTGCTTTTGGTATTGATTCAGCGTTCAGGTCACTTTCGAGTTCCCACCAGAAGTATTAGCGGACATGCTTTTAGAAAAATGCTTGGGAAGCGCGTGTCGTGGCACAGCGTCTGCCGTTCGCGGAATCGAAGACAAAAGGGGAAGCCTTTAAAAACTGACGCCCGGAACCTGATTCTGCTTCCTTGTTTGGTTGGCAGACAGTACTTCGCTCTGAAGGAGCTTCTTACTTCCAGATCTTGGCTTCACACACTTCAACATTATCGGAAGTTGTTTGCTTCGCTCCGGCCCTCGGACGTTGTAAGAAAGGGCAGACACAAGGGTGCAACAGCCGGCGAAAAAACAGAGATATGGGAAAGAAGAAGTTCAGATACCCACCCCGTTTCCCTTTGCTCCGCACACTTTGACGATGACGTCACGCAGCTGCTGCGCTTTCACCGGCTTGCTGATGCACGCCACAAAGTGAGTGTCCGTCGCGGTCATGCCCATGCTCTCTGACGTCGGCCGCCTCCCGATCGACGTCAGCAGGACGAGCGGCAGGTGCGAGGCGCGCTGCTCCCTCTGGATCAACTGGGCGCACGCCAGCCCGTTCGTACCTGGTACAAGCAAACCTCAGCTGGTTAACTTCCGGGTTAACTCAGTCGAAAAGGGTGAGTAGAGTGGATGACGTCAAACGACGTCGGCAGGACCAGCAGTAGGTGCGAAGCGCGCTGGTCTCCTTGAATCAACTGGGCGCACGCAAGCCCAATTGTACCTGGTACAAGCAAACCTCGGCTGATTAGCACCTAGGTTCGTTCAGTCGGAGGTGGATAATCGAGTGACGTCAAAAGACGTCAGGACGACCAGCGGCGACGTGTTGCACATTGCACAAATGGTTTGACGCTGTGGTAGCCACTTCACAATTGGCAAAGACAGCCTCCCTCGGTTGCGGCCTGTATTCCATCATCGATTGATGCGTCCCCCCTTACAACCGAATCTAGCGCAAAGTGCTGCTTCCTCTCGATTGGATCCACCACGAACTAGGTCTAGAAACTCTTTGCGGCGACAATCTTTCGGGGGCTAGCCGAACTTCCGAGAAATCCTTTTTCCACTAGACGGGTCCTGCGCCGTGGACGACGCGCCTTGCAATCGATGGTCCAGCAACGCGATGCTGAACTGGTGCGCCCCCTCGCGAATCAGATCCCTTGAAATCGGAATCGAGCAAGGAGACTAGGCGACATATTGCCAGACGGGCCAGCCAAACATTCGCCGGACTCGTTACACATGCGACACAAGTCAAGGGTGAGAAAGCCAAAACCACCCACCTTGTAGTCGATGGTCCAGCAACGCGATGTTGAACTGGTGCGTGCCCTCGCGGATCAGATCCACCGCTTCGACCGCGCTGCTGACAGCTGTCGCCCGCATTCCCCACTGGTGGAGCTGCGCCGACAGAATGCGCCGAGCGGTCGGGTTGCTGTATACGATCAAGGCGGCCCACCGGGAGCCTTGGCCGGGGGACTCGGAGGCGCGGGAGTGGTCGAGGGAAGACATCAGAGGGACCCGAGGGGGCTGGGGACCTGCAAGGAAGTCGGGGATTGGGTCTCTTTTAAAAGGAGAATATATAGAACACCTTATTTAATCTTGGTTTTAAAGGTTAATGTGTCCCACTGGGAGCCTTGGCTATGAGAGTTGGGGGTGCCCGAGTGGTCAGGGTGAGACATCCAGGAGACTGGAGGGGGCTGGGGACCTGGTCGAGGAGAGAAACCAATTCAGTCACCACAAAACGGGTCTGAACAGAAGGAGGTCAGGGTTACGGGATGATCTTCTCATCGCTGTAGACGGTCCACCGAGAGCCTTGACCGTAAGGATTAATGGTGCGAGAGTGGTCGGGGTGAGGCATCAAGGAAACCCAGGGGGGTTTGGGACCTGGTCGAGGAGTGAGAAGTCAATTCTGTCACCACAAAAGGGGTGTGAACAGAACGAGCTTTGGGTTACGTGATGGCTTTCTCATGGCGGAAACGATCAGGGCAGCCCACTGAGAGCCTTGGCCGTGCGAGTAAAGGGTGCCGCAGTGGTCAGGAGGAGGCATGAGGGAGACCCGAGGGGGTTGGAGACCTGCAAGAAGGAGAATACAACCCTAGATTTCACGAGTTCCTGAAACCCTAAAACAATCCCTTTAGTACGGCAGGTCGACATGACAAACTATGTTAGTCTAACGGGGGCCTTGGCGAGTGGTTGGGTTGGGGCGTCAGGAAGACCGGAGGGGACTGGAGATCTGGGCAGAAATAGAGCATTGATCTCAGTCAGCACGAAACGACTTTGTACAGAAGGACTTCCGGAAGCAAGGACTGATGTTTCGACCTGCTGTTACCGACCGCGGCGGCCAACCGGGAGCCTCGCCGTGCTAGTTTGGGGGGGGCAGGAGTGGTCGGATAAGGCACCAGGCAGACCGGAGGTGGCGGGGGACGTGGTCTCGAAGAGATAGTCAAATCTAGCAAGCACGCAACCTTCTGAACCTGTCGGCTATCACAGTTTTGAATGCGCATGCTTAGGAGACAGCAAAGCCCTCTCACGCAGCTACCGAATCCTCCGCTTCTCAATCAGAGATAAACTTGTTAGTCAGCGGAGGCATCAAAGGAGTCTTTGGACAAGAATGTTATGCTCACAAGTTTGTGCACGTATACTGAAGTGAAACTCCGAGCCCTTTCCCCCGTTCGCTCTGTTGCTGTCGACTCCAATCGTCCCTCCCAGGAGCTTCACCAGTTGGGCGCAGATTGCAAGCCCCAAACCAGTTCCCCCCCACCGCCGGTTTTTCGCGTCGTCGAGTTGTGAGAAGGGCCGGAAGAGGGCCGTTTTGCGGTCAGGCGGAATGCCAATACCTGCATGGGGGGCCGGTAACGTCAGCGGCTTCTACGAGACAAAGAGTTGACATAGAAGAAGAAGGGCTTTTGCGTCGTCAAACTGTGAGAAGAGCCGCAAAACCTTGCGGTTTTGCGGGAGACCGATACCTTTTTGGAGATGGGTGACGTCGGCAGCTCCCGGGTGGTGAGAAGCGGACGTGACTAAAGAAATGGTCAAGAAAAAGTGCATCTGTTAGCCTTGCTCGATGGAAAAGGATGACCGGCAGCGCGCCACTTTGCCGGGGAGGAGAGGCAGATGCGTGGCAATGGGGGGCGCGGTGCTGTCGAAAATGTTTCTCACAGAACAAGCGTATAACACCTCAGGTTTTGGTGACATGGCAGGATTCGGCCGCGAAAATGGTGCCTGCCATCAAAGAAACGAGAAAGAGAACAACAAACTGCAGGTCCTTCAGCTCCATGGAAGATCGGGAGCTGAGACGGACAGAAATGATCAACCTGGCTGGGTGTCCATAGCTGAAACCTTCCAAAGCTTCAGACTGTTTTACAAGGCAAGAAAGACAGATTCTTTTGAACACCAATCTACGGAAAGCATGAAGATCGCAACAGGAACGGCGAGTATTGATCAAAGATCCGACAGCGTATGTTTAGAAGACGGGCAACGTTGTACGTACCTGTATCTTGTACCTTGAATGTCAGTTCGATCTCCCCCGCTTGCAAACCCTCGACGTTGGGCCGCTTGTCCACAAAGACAAAGACCTCTCCCGCATCCGTAAATTTGACTGCAGGTGCGAAACAAGGAAGTGGGTCGTCAGTAATTCTTGAAGCGGGACCAAGACCACCAAGGCCAAAGAATTGGTGTAGCTTGGATGTTTATGGTGGCGCGCGGATATACATGTGCCTAACGGAGCTAAGGATAAAGCTTTTCGAACCGCTCCCGTTCTCTACGTCAAGCGAAATCATCGCTTGCAACAAACGATCAAACGGCGACTTGTCAAAAAGTGCAAAAGAAAGAAAAAAGAAAGAGAGGACAGGACCGCACTTATTGCCTTCTCTAGTTCGGAATACATTCGACAGCTCAGCTCAAGAGACACCACGTCTATTTATCCAAGCAGAAAACCGAATCAGTCACCCACGTTGACATTGCGCTTATCAGACACGCTGCGTGTTCCCACTAGCTCCAAGACCCTGGATTCCATTATGATCCAGAATCTTACATTGCCAATAGTTTGATACACACGGAATGTTTATCAGATAAGACGCTGTAATGCTTACCTAAAGTGCTGAGGAGATTCATCAGACTCGCTTCATGTCGCCAATGACCAACTCAGGGACGTCGGGACTTGGGAAGAGTTTCAAAATTTGACCACCAGTTAACGAAAACTGCGGGAAGATTTAGACACGGAAGGGGAGATTTGTAAGCACTTCACCAATAGTCTGCTGTATTCCTTACCTGCATTGCTGAGCAGATTCATCAGCACTTGTCGGACTCGTTGCATGTCCCCAATCACCAACTCAGGGACGTCGGGGCTCAAAGAGTACGCCAGCTCGAGTCCCTTGTCGGCGGCAAGCGGCGCGATCAGGTCGATGGAGTCCTCGAGCGTGCGCCGCAGGTTAAACTGCTCCAGTGTTAACTCCATCTTGCCTGCAAAGAAGCGAAACGAGATTCCCGGTCTAAACTAGGCAGTGAAACGTGTTAAAGGATTTGCTTTCACTCGTAAAAGGCATGAATGCAAGGTGGTTGTCAGTTTGTCTCTCAGCAGAAAAAAAGTTTGAAATCTTAGAGCGTGCGCCACAAGTTGGATTGCTCTAATGTTGAATCCACCGTGCCTGCGGGAACACAGTTTGATCTAAGCTGAGGAACTGAAGGGCATCTTGAAATAGGCGTAAGCCAGCCTTGGACAAACTCGATCGCACAGTGCCAGGACTCGCACACATATTCCAGGACAAAAATTAACCGTAGACTCGTGACGCCGTCGGAGATAGTGACGACATCGTCATAGAGGTTCTTAACAAGCTCTAGATACCCACGTCAATCTTGGGAGTAGTCCACAATACCATCTGACCAAGCACATGAGCGATCATAGCTGCTTTTCTCGCGTCCCTCCAGCATCGCGAACCATATAACGTCTTGAAGAGCTCAACAAACCACGTCAAGGCGTTCGTTTTGAATCATTCCAATTTCTCGTTTGGATGCACAAGAGAATGCCCGGAGCTGCTCCCATCAGAATCCTTTGTCAACCGATAGCAGAAAGCATTTCACGAACCGGACATTAACGAAGATATATACGCACCCGCATCAATCTTGGAGTAGTCCAAAATGTCGTTGATGATGCAGAGCAGCGCCTCGGAGCTGCTCTTGATCGTCGTCGCGTAGTCGTGCTGCTCCTCGTCCAGTTTCGTGTCCAGCAAAAGGCCGCCCATCCCAATGACGGCGTTCAACGGCTGGAAGATGAGAGAAAATGACGTCAGCGGAAGCAATTGCCACGTCAGCAAGAGAGCGACGCATTTAGTTGTCGTTGATAAGTCGTGCTGCTCCTCGTCCAATTTCGTGTCCAGCAAAAGTCCGCCCATCCCAATAACGGCGTTCAATGGCTGGAAATGAAGAGAAAATGATGTCAGCAAAACACAACCACGACGTCAGCAAGAAAGAGACGAACATCGACCGTGTCATTGTGCTGAGGGCGTTCAATAGCTGGAAGAAAACAAACGACGCCGTCAGCGGAAGCAATTACCATGTTACCAAGAGAACGACGAAGTTGGTCGTTCCTGCGTAGTCGAGCTGCCCCTCGTCGATTTTAGTATTTGCACAGGGACAACATAAGAGTGTCGAGGCTCAATACCACGAAAGTCCACCATGAAAGATAGCAGTGGCTAAAGGGTCTTGCCGTCCGAGTCTCGTGGCTCATGTTGGAGAAAACTCCTGCGATAACTCTTTGCCATGTCCTTTACGACCTTCGACAGAGAAATAACCCTCTGGAACTCCTAAAAGACTCCTTTCAACAGGGATCTCGTGGCTCATGTGATCAGAAACAAGATCCACGCAACCTGACACGGCTTGAACTTTCAAACTCCTTACCGTTCGGATCTCGTGGCTCATGTTGGCCAGGAAGAAGCTCTTTGCGTTGGCCGCGGCCTCCGCCTCTTTCTTCGCTTCCTCAGCCGCGTCCCGCGCTTTCCGCAACTCAATCTCCGACTCAAGCAGGTCCGTGATCGAATTGACGACGCCATACCTACATTTGCAGAAAGTATATCCTCAAGTCGAATTGCAGATGAATTGCAGCGCCCCGAAGAACGTCCTCCTGCTTCAAACTCCGGCATTGAGTTCGGATATGACGAGCGCATAACTTCAAATTCTATTGTTTGACGGCCACCATTGCATGCTCCGCACTCTCACGTAGAGGTCAACTTTGCTGGGCTCCCCTTGGCGACAAGTCTACGAACTGATCTTCGCTACGAATCACAAAACCCAATTTCTCTTATCTTCGAATTATACGAACCCACGTTGTCGTGCATGTACACACTTTCTCGCGTCTGGGTGTGCCCTTCACTGTTCAAGGCGCGCTCATAAATAAACCCTTGAAACCCGAAGGGCGTAGAGACAAACCCTAACATTCTCACATTGATCTGGAGCCGTCCTCTGCCGCCGGCTGAGGAACCACGTGGACCCGCATGTACAGCTTCTTCCCTGTCTGGGCGTGCGTGGTCTGAAAGTCCACGTGGGCGGACTCGAGCGTCTGTTCGCTCTGGTCAAACTGCCGCGTGGAGGAGAGTCGTTGATTTCACGGTTTCACTGCGGAATGTCCCGTTAATGCTCCGAAAGCGAGACACTCGTGAGGCAGGCTTTTCATGCTGTGTCGTTGTATAACCCAGCTCGAGTTGCAGCTTAGTGAAACGTTTTCAGGATTGAGGACCTGAGGGTTGAATGGAGCAACCGGGCCATGCCAAGGACTCTCTGTAAGATAGCAAGCGAAAAGATGAAACCGAGAAACAATATTCGGTTGAACGCAATTACAAACGCCATTGTTCCGTTGAGCGTTTCTCCAGGCCATGTCTGAGGTTCGAGAAGATAATTGGTCGAAACCCGAAGAAAATGAAGATGGACGACAAGAGAAGCAGAGCGGGAAAGAGGAGGAACACCAGAGTACGTTTTGCGAGACTTACCGCAGCCTTCATGCGAAGCTGGTCCTCTGGTGCGACATTCACCCAGGCTTGCGCCGGATCCGCCTGAATCTCCTCTACGGTGATCCCGGCCAACTGCTCCACGGCTTTGCTGATGAACGGGAACGTCTCCCTTCCGTCCGCCAGAACCTGTACGACATCGGTCAAGCGGTCGTTTCTGGTACTACATGAAACGGCCACACCTAAACGCTTCATGATAACTCCGGCCAGCTGCTCAAAGGCTTTGCTGATGAATAGAAATGTCTCCCTTTCAATCCGCAAGGACCTATACGTGATCAATGATGGTCAAACAATCGTTGCTCGTACCACATCATGCACGTAGCTTAGAAAACGTACGATCCCAAGCCCTGTAAGTTGCTCACAGCTTGACTCCTTGTCAACTCAAAAAATGGGCGCACATGGACGGACATCTAGATACCACGATTATGGATAAGAACCGCTTGCTTTCCGTAATAGACCTGCCTCTATCAGGCTCTACTAAGACTCCACCCAATCCACCGGTGCCAGCTGGTACCCATGACGGTTCTTATATCCCGCCGCCCCGTCTCCACGCTTTTTACACAGAGTTTCTCTCGTTCTCTTTTCTCACCTGGCGCTTGAAAACGATCGCCAGCGACACGTCAGCAATCTGTTGGAACTCCTTCCTGACTTGATGATCATAAAGTCTTGTATCCCGCGACCCCATCTTCACAATCGTCTCACAAAGTTCATCAGGTTTCTTGCTCTCACCTGGCGCTTGAAAACGATCGCCGGCGACAGGTCCGCAATCTGTTGGAACTCCTTCCGGTACGCCAGCAGGGCCGCCTCCGATTCTTTGAGCGCCTGTTCCGTCTCCTTCTGCTTTGAAATATCTGTGAAGGAAACAAGGAACAACAGATAAAGACCAAGAAGTCCTTCCTATAGGCGTTAAGACTTCGTGTAGCTGCTGAAATAGTTGCGTCACAACCATGACGAGAACCGTTTCCAGAGTGTCGCGATATGTCCACGCATGGCCTACGCCAAATTAAACAGCTTCCGGAGGAAGACGCATCGTTTTCCGGCGTGTGGAAAACCAGATGACCAGGCATTGTGGTCGCTCATCTCTAAAACCCAAGTTTTCCAGCGAGCTGGCGAGTGTTAGGTGATGCTGCGTTTCAGATCCTGAGCAAGAGGAGCAAAACACCCTCGGTGCGTCCTTGAAAGCAAACTCAAAAGCATTGAAGGACGAGATGGTTCCTGGTGTCTGCCGTCAGCGGAAGAAAAGCCTTGCGCCATGGGACCGCTTCAGAATCTTGGGGAAAACAGGATCTTGAAAATTGGAGACTGTGTCTGGAGGCTGCAGAATGGGATTCAATGGGGGATTCAATGGAACGTCCCGCTCAGTCGTTTGCCTGATCTGTCCCTTCCAGGATTTTTAACCGCTGCAGACACAGGTCGTGCCCAAAAGGCCCTGGGAATTTGGTGTCCTAACGACACTTGCGGACACAATCCTGTCAGCATGGAAAGGGTTACACTTTTCAGACGCTCCAGGCGCTGCGCGGCTCACCTCTGCCGATTGCGTACACAGTCTTGTCCTGCGGCAACGGGATTGCCGTCCAGCCAACCCAGAAGTAGGAGCCGTCCCCTTTTCGGTACCTGCCAAGACAGAAGACGACGCGGGGCGATCGATTTACGGACATGATCTACGTCATGAAAGGCCCATATCGAAGCATCGGGCTAAGGTGAGTACATAACGTCGGGACCGTTACTGTTCCGACAGGCAAATTGGACTTCCAAACTGCAAAATACAAGGCTGTGCAACAGGCAACAGACAAGGAACAACAAACAGAATAATATGCCGGAATCTACAACGTGCATGCTTCTATCCTTGCTCGACCTGTGCCTTAAACGCGACGGACTGCAGAAGCGAAAACGACTCCCTCATAGCAATCTGAATATGAAAGGCCTTCGCGCCATACTGCTGATTTGTTGACAACCGCATTCTTGTAGAAGTGTCAGCGACTTGTTTCCTGGGTCATCTTCAGTGATCATCTTACAGATGCAGCACTCGTAGCAAATACCAAAATCAAGATCAACAAAGGGTCCCACTCACCTGTTCTCACAGTTGTCAATAGGAAGATTGTCGAGCAGCATTTGCCAGAACACCTGGGTGCGCTCCACATCGTCCTGCAGTACAGGAAAGGGAATGAAGTCAAGATGTGACAGACTGAAGTCAAGATGTGACATCAGCTGAAAACGGTGAGGGTTCACTTACGGTGCACATCAGACTGGTACATATGGGAAGCGTCTACCGACGAGCATTTCTTGAAGGGATGATTAAGGGGGGGGGGGAAACTTGGGAAGTGGATCAGCAAAACAGAGAAGGGTCCGACCTTGTCTGAAGCAGCAATTCAAACGCTGAGAACGACAAAGATTTGGCTCTCACGCAGAACTTGCACGAGTAAAGTTACGGAGCTTTCTTATTTGACCTTACAAGCAGCTGCCAGGAAGGAACTGCTAGAAGCGCACTTGCCCAGCCTTTGACTGATGTTGAGAAACAGAATCGGAAGATTCCTGGTTTAGAGCTGACATCTCTTTGCCACCCTCTCTGAAGGCCGCATGCATTTCAAGTCGAACGTTCACCAATCAAGAACAGACTACCTTCGGAACAAGCTTTCTACTTCAAGCAGTTAGGCCTTTGAAGTTGATTTTGCGGAGGGACGGAAGAGCGCTCGTTGGAGGGTTTGTCAAGAACCACAGGAAAGCTGGTCAAGCGGGTTCCTTACAGGAACCTGACGGCTTACAACCATTGGAGCGGAAAATGTTCACACGGTGGTTGCAATGTGGAAAGAGAATCGAAAAGCATACCGGGTGTAGGAACGTGAAGAACTCCCTCGAACTCATCTCCTCTTCCGTCATTCTGCAGGCCAGGCCAGGCGCATTGTTACATGAGCTGAATGCCGACGCAATGACCTCTATCTTGTTCAAGGGCAAGGTGTTGATGGTTCCCTTAGTGACTTTCCGCAGGAGAAGTTCCGAAATGTCCTGGTGAAGTCCCCTCAGTGATTATCCAAAGTAATGTGCTGAAACCTCGTTACGATATTCATACTTTCTGGCATGCCCAGTGCATTATTTGCAAGTACTGAGACCCAATGAGAAGCCCCGTTCAAGCAGTCAGAGTCATCTAGTCTACAAAGGGCGTACACGAGCATGACACCGCAAAGCAACTGCACAGTGTGAATCGTGCTTTTAAAGTCGCGGACATGTGTCCGGTTTCCCGACATCGAGCATCCAATGCTGCTCAATGACCAATGCTGACATTGTCGACCGCCCAGTGACAATCCCTTTTTAGGCCCCCTTTGAACAAGGGGGTCACATTGTTACCTTAAAGATGAGCCATATGTCGATTTGAGACAGTATTAGTAGTCGGACCCAAGCACCGGACCCAAGCACCGTGCCCAACTAATCTCGATACATGGTGACTCGTTGATTGTCAGCTTCTGATGATGGAATCAGCAGGAATGTGGAGGCTCACTCAAAGATCTTGCGCATCGTGGGGTTCATCTTCTTGATGTGCCCCTCGTAGTCGATCTTGACGATCATGTCCCCCGGCATCTGGTTGAACCGCTCAAAGTCGACCTGCAAAAAGAGATGCATTAGAAACCGGCTTCAGCTTCTAAGACCAACTGAATGATTCTTTGAGCTGTCAAATTGAGCGTGAAAACGTCTCCAAGCATGCGGTCCAACCTTGATCGGGTGCAGATGAGTGTTCAGGCAAGAGCGATACTAGTTGACCCGACTTGTCCACTTCGTATCATGGTCCAATCTCCGGAAGTCCTTCTCCCGCTTTGTTTTTGTCCTTGTTCCTCCCCAAAACCAAGCAAGTGTGTCTTATCTGTGTTACAGAACTTGATTAAGCACGACAAATCAGTACCAATCGCACTTTACGTTCTCTCTCATCATTTCGCTCTCAAGTCCTTCCACCGTTTCAGCTTGTCTACTTGATCAGACCATTCTTGAAGTCTGTTTGCATTCTTACCTGCATCGATTTGACTTCATGGATGTCAATCGCCCAGGCCAGCAGTCCGAGGTACTCCCCATTGCATCCAAAGAGGGGGCTTCCCTGCTCGACGTACCACCGGTAAGAAGCCGGCAGGTCTGGATCCGCGCCGGACAGCTTGTACCGGTAGTAATGCGTAAAGCTCTCTTTTTCCTCGTGAGCTTTCTGGTATACCTGAAGAGGGAGGACGAGACTACCTTGTTTCTTGGAAAGACAACAAACTTCTTAGAGTGACACCTCAAGGTGAAGTGCCTCGGGCGGTTTGTGAAGGCTTGCCCCCCGTCCAATCAAACGCGCTCCATCTCAAAAACTGAGGAAAGGAACTTTTGGGACGGCTCTTCATTGCTTCATTTGCAATGCTACGAAGACAGTGAGGGCGAACTTAGTCTGGGGTGTTTTCATAGAAAAGTAAAGGTCCTGATATTATGTCAATCTACGCATTTCTTGTACCTGACAAGAAGAGAGAAGAGTCTCTCTCCCCTCATTGTTACTCTTATCAATCATAGTTGCTCTTAAATCAAAAGCATGTTGTTTGTTTGCAGTGCAGATGAGCAGTTCTTAGGTGTCAGGAAAGGGGGCTTAGGCTTCCTCTTTTGGCAGAGCCTTCGGAGTACGCCCCTGAGTAATGTGAAAAGATTCCCCCGACAATCATGATGAGCAAAGCTGCCTACTCAATGCCACCCTTTCTGAAAGGCTGCTTACAACGGCAAGGAAGAGCACGGCAAACTCTGTTGGTGCGCCTTTACATAAGCTTTGGAAGTGCAGTCAACCCTGAAGAAAAGCAGTGGGTCTCTCTGAACAGAGTATAACTGGTTGTTAGGGGCCAGACGGCACAAAGAACTTGCCAAACCCTAGAGTTTTCCAACTCAAACCTGCAACTGAACCAAGAATGTCATGTGTTTCAGAGGTTCAAATTTTCGATAACCTCATCTAACATCTTACAAAGAAGGCCAGATGGGGATCAAGACTGTCATATCGCATACACTTTGCCACTTCCTGTGTACTTCTGAAAAGCTTTCATCGTCCCTCTTGTCTGACATCCCTCCTTGATTTGAAAAGTGAGGAGACCGAAACCGCACTATGCGACCTTCAAGGAGCAAAGGGTCATTTCAAATCTTAGATCTCTGTCACTCAGGTGGAAGAAGCAAATGGATATAAGGAAGGATGTTGGACCAAGTACTTCCTGTACCTACGTCAAAATCATGATCCAACCATCAAGAAAGTGGCAGGACAAATGCAATGTGAAACCGCAAGGCTGATGGCCAGATGCAATAATGCGTTCAGGCTGAATGCCAGAGAACACCTGACAAAGGAGTAAAAGTGAGAAATGGAAAACACTTGATCATAACAGTGCGGAACAATAGACCAGTCGAACACCCATCCCTCAGATATCGTACCAACTAGTGCGGAGTACCAAGTACTGGGTGGTGAGCGGTGCATATTGGGCACAGTAACCTTGACAATGCGGCTTTCCACTCAAAAAGATGTGGACGACTTGCATTTTCAACGGGCCCCTTAAAGGCGCTCAGCACAAACTGCCAGCGAACGCCAGTGCCTGCTGACAGGAACGGGAACGACACCCTGTGACCATAGTTTCAGTCAAAACATCTGGATCAGGCAGTCAGGTGGAATGCACGTATGATGATACTGCCCGGCCGGTTTTCAGGGAGTCACCGTAGCCCGAACTGTAGCTTGGAACCAGTCTTTCTTGCACTTTGCAATTGTGGCAGTCAAACCCCACAAGCAGACTCGCTTGACAGGGCCAAACGTTGGATACTATTGCAACTGAAGCTGCCTTTTCCCACTCGTATATCATTTTGATGGCGGGAATGTAGCTTCATACGGAGATGAAGTACAAACACGTCTGCTTCAAAAACATTCCTACCCCTCACACAGCAAACTACTTTTCTCCAGTCGTCTGACACAAATGAGTTACTCATATTAAAACCTGCACAAAAGATTGACGGCCTCAGGATGGGCTAACTAACCTTTTTGCACTCCTCCACATCATTGCCATGTACCTCTGTCAGCCACCGCCTGTGCTCATCCCCATCGCAACCCATCAGCTTCCTCCAGCCAGGACTTGAGTACTGCCGGGTCAGTGCGTCCCCGGTTTCGCTGACCCAAAACAGACCAGGCTGCTTAACCCGTTCCAACAGGCTCTCTAAGGCTCGGAGCAATGCCGAGCTGCCATCCTTAGAGCACGCTGACGTCAGCGATGACGTGAGAAGGGCCGCTTCTCTCACGTTCTCAACAGCGGACCCTTCAACCTCAAGCGCTTGTGCTGCTGAGTCTGCTGAACTATCTGGATGACTTTCTAGCAATGCTGAAGCTTCATCCTTCCCGACCACCCGGAAATGCTCCCCCTCATCTAGTTCTGTTGGCAAGTCCTTGTTCTCCACACAACCATCTTTCAGCTTCTCAACGTCAGAGCTTTTCTGGTTGGGCTTTGCGTTTAGCTTCTGCAAATCTGTAACGTCACACTCGGTCTCGAAAGCTGTTGCCCTAGAAGAATCTGAGCCCGCTTCTCCCTTTAGCTTGGGTGCCCTCCTTGTTTTCTCCCAGATCCTGCCGACAACAAAGCCAATGACGAGGCAAATGGTGGCAAAAAGAAGCTCCATCCTCAAACACGACCTTCCTGCCTGTGACAAATGTTTGAGGTCTACTTTCCAAGGGTAACTATAACCTAAACATGTGCTGCTTTCCATCTGGAAAGCCACCCTCTACCATTGTCATCCCTTAGATTTGCACGAGGCTCGCTCGAAGGCTTCCACGTTGGAACCCCACGAACCGCAAAACTTAGCCACCGTAATATAACAACCACCGCAGGCTTCCAACGGGGAGAACTTAGGCAAAACTTCTTCAGAAGTTTAGACAGCAAACATTTGCTTCTCCCGGCCCTGCTGCTGCAGGCTTTCAATGCTGCCAACGCAAACGCCAACACCAATGCGACGAGCTGGCGACCCTTCACTGCTTCAGACCCTGTCAGTGTGCACAGGCTCCCCAGGGCCAGGGCCCTTCCCTTCCGTCGTCGAAGAAGACTCACGCTCGTGCTTCGAGCAGACTCTGAGTCTGAGTAGCGCGCATTGCGCCGCGCCCTGTTGAGTACCGTAGAGTGACGTACTAAATTGACCAACTTGAAAGGTCAGAACCGGTCCAATAGCACCGACTGCAATTCGCTAAGCAGTCACAGTCCCCGGGCTTTTTTTCTCTGAGGATTCGAACCCGGTACAAGATACATGGACTGATGTGAACTACCGGGCTTGTCCCCGGCTACATCCACTGCTCGAAATTTACATCAGCCGGATTCGAGCAAATCCCGCAAATCGTGACGTATGCTCGAAAAAACCATGTGGTCAGTGTCTCAATGTGTGGCTGCCAGGTGGCGCTCTGCATGCAATTCGGAACACGAAGAAAATCTTGCAGGAGCTTTTTGTGGGCATTGTGATCCGCAAGTTCTGACCTGGAGTCCGCGGCCAATGCCGCCCGTGAGCCACTGGCAGACTGAGAGAATCGAGAACTAGAAAGGCAGCACTTTGCGCTGCACTCGGCATGCCATTTGATTGATTTAAAACGACCGAATGCGAGCCGTTGATGAAGGCATTATGCTGTGCGACGGCCAGGGCTTGAGCTCCAAATTTCACAAAGTGTTGACACCAGTTCCAACCGCGTACACTCCGACAGCGAGCGTACGCCCAGTACCAGGTCGGCATGTCATCTGACGGTCATATAGATTTTACCAAACGCGTAAACACCCATCGAACGGCCTGCGACACGAGGTCCGACTGGGTACCGTTGGACGATAGACGACAAAATCTGAGATTTTGCTGTACGGAAATCTGTGTAAGTGGCCCTGTGCTAAATATCAGGGAGCATTACCGAGGACCATCTGACGGACACCGATTCGTACAGCGTACAGCACATTCACAGCCACGGCCAGTAAATCCGGATACGCGAAAGGTTTGGGCGGGGTAGAAACCGAGGATCTTAAGAGGGAAAATAGCGACGTATGTACCCTGAAGTTCGGCCTGTGGTCGCCCCCTCGATCGCGGCGTCGTACAGCGCCTATTTTGTGATCAACTCTACGGCTGTCGCCATTTTCAATAACACGCGACCGCTCGCGCACACACAGGGAGCGCAAAGGACGCCAAGAAAATGGCATGCCAAAAAGGTGAGTCTAGCTAGCCTCCAGACTCCCGAGTCCATACTAAGCCTCTGACGGGGCGGCGAAGCACTCACATGCTCTCGAACGATCCAAGTGATGTGGCAGCTCAGCGGCTAGGCATGCAGTTTTCAGTGTTCAACATGAGTCAGTGTTGTTACTTGTATCATATATGATTGCAATTCACCATACCGGTATACAGTATGCAGGCCCTGGGGGCCCTGTAATGTGTAGATTTTTAGGGCCTCGTAAGTACATATCGAGTCCTTGGTGTCCGCATGATTGGGATTATTGCCATGATATTACGTTACAACATACAAGTCCGATCTTAAGGCCCCCGGAATCTTTTGCAATATAGAGGGCAGTGCAGAATCAAATATTTATGAACTCGACTCTTCGGAGGAATCATATGTTCCATCATAGAAGTTTCGGGGGGCCTCATGCACATGCCACTAGCTGGCCGCTGCATTCGAGGTCCGGGGGATCCAATTGCATTCTCCAGAGAGTCAGTCGGCTGGGCTTTTCAAGTTGAACCATGCATGGTTGGACTTGTTTGCGTTGCCATGCCCAAACGTGCCTCATATTACCTCGGATCCGTCGGCTTTTCGGCCGCCGTATAGGACCATCTGCGCCCGGCCCCATTATATAGTTCTTCCATAGTGCAGATTGTGCGGTATAGACTTGGCATACCTACTTTGAAACTTTCCAACGTAAAGTATATAGAAGACTAAGTGCAATATCGCGAATATAGACGTCTCCAAAGTATTTGTCCGAGGCTTGTACCTATGTGACCTGGCATTGACTATTCAGGCAGCGCGCTTTAGCTCTTTCTAAAAGGGTGCATTTGTCAAGATTCACAGATGGACTACTACTTGCAACACCCTACTCGCTCAGACCCCCAGCAACAACCCCTCCTCAAAACGACAGATACTCTTGACTACCTTGCGCCACCTCAATTCGTAAGAGGGGATTCAGCTGGGCGAGTCTACCGAACGCCTCGTCGTACTCCTCGGTATGCTCCGCATCCACCGTCTCCCCCAAGTCAATGCCGGGTTGCCAATTTCGGCCCCCGTGATGTCCCCGGCTTATATTCAAGACCCTCAACCGTCGGCAATGCAGCACCAGGGCGTTCAAGGAGTCTAGATTTAAGAAGGGGCCTAGGATTTCGAGCTCCTCTAGTTGCCGCCCAAGGGCTTCGGCCACGGGGCCAATGCCAACGCCCAAGTCAGGGAAGGAGCACCATCCCAAGCGGAGGATTCTTAACCTGTTCCAAAAAAGGCTTTGACATTAGCTCGTCCGTTTGAGTGTTGAACTTCACGTTTCCAGTACGCAACGGCCAGCTCACAATCCTTGTCACGATTTGCTACATGCGATATTGATGCAATCTAAGGTGTGACGTGTCAATGGCCCTCAATGAGGCACACTGGCGTGTACGTGTCCCAATCAAACTGCCCAACGAACAGCGGGTATCCACTGGAAAGCAACGGCGCAGGAGGAGCAAGACGTGAAAGCAACAACGGGGTACAAAAGAGCGGAAGTCAAACATACAATCACCGAAGTTTCAATGGACAAGAATCCGGTTTCAAAGTGTACAAATCCTTACATAGAATGAAGTAGCGAATCTGGATTTCAAAAACATCCAGGAAAACACGCCGTGCGAAGAATGAACATTATTCACCATTAGCACAAATACCCACTTAAAAGCCTGAGGAACCGACTCACTTTGGACAGCACTCGACGAGCCACGCCAGGCCTGCGGGGCGCAGATCCGGTCCGCATGCGGGGGCGGAAAAGTCGACCAAGTTCGGGAGCTGCCCAAAGACGCGCTGCACAAAGGCAGTGAAGGTTGCCTCGCCCGGGTTAACCGGTGACCCGAGGGGGTTGGCCATTGACCCGCTGCGCATCTCGCCGTTGTGGAGGAGCAGCCGTTGCACCGCAGCACAGCCCTGCACAACGAGGGAGGCTTGGGTTAGGCGAAATTGGGTTAGGGTGCAAGGAGTGAATCCGTTCTTGAACAGGCGGACCACAGAAGATCCGAAACGGCCTAGCAACAGCACATTATCGGTCCCTACCGTCTGCTTTCACGGTACGAAAGATGAACGCCCCAGACTCGTTGGTATCAGAAGGGCTCGCCCGGATTGGCACAAATCCCATGCTGCACAATTAGAGCGCGGCTCTTACTGCCAATCCGCTATGTCACCCGTGCTGTGCTCAGAGTGGGTTCGCTGGGCAGAGGCGGTAGCGCAGGGGTTATGTAAATCCGAAAGCAAAGGCAACACAACCAGAGCCTGACTTACTTATGCAGGGGTAAGACACTTGGAACGGAATTGTAAATCCGAAGCAGAGAAGACAACTAGAGCGGACTCACCCGTGCTGTGCTCAGAGTGGGTCCGCTGGGCAGGGGCGGCAGCGCATCTCCACAAGGCGGCCCCAAAGTGGAAACGTAGCAGAAGCAAGACAACTAGAGCGGGATGCAAGGCAGAAGCAGGAGAAGACAACTAGAGCGGGCTCACCCGTGCTGTGCTGAGAGTGGGGTCGCTGGGCAGGGGCGGCAGCGCGTCGCCCCTCATGCGGTACCAAAAGCGCTCCTCCTCAGCCACGCGGTCTTCCCCGGTGCCGTAAAGTTCGATGATGCGGATCTCGGCTTGGGCTTCCTCCAGAACCTGGAAAGAATTGACCGGGTTTGTTGGTTACCTTTTAACCAGTCTGAGAATTGACTTTACAGCAACTTCCAGAAAAGATTTCAGCAGACCCTCCGGAAGTAGCGGGTTTCAGGAACAATCTTTCTGGTGAGGCAATGCTATACGCTTGGGCTTCCTCCCGGAATTGAGAAGGCAACGACTTTTCAAACAGTTTGTCTTCGATGCTTAGACCGTCGAAGCGCTGGTACTCCATTAACACTACGGTTCAATCAAGTTGCGGCAGAACCTTTGAGAGGCGCGAAATCTCTTTCCGGTGCCACACAGCGCGGTTAGGTGAACCTCGGCTTGAATATTCGCGAGCAGCTGAAAATCAAAGACATCCAATCGCTTCTCGACATCTTGCAGCGACCGGAGACACTGAACGGTCAATTTTCGGTACTGGCCTCGAGTGATGGTCTTACAAAGCGTTAGTGAAAGTGAGACTTAGAAAGAAAGAAATGGAGAGGCCCAGGAAGCAGAGCAAGGATCGCACGAATAAAAACTTCTAGACGCTGATCCCGCATACATAACTCAATTCGGTCGGACTACCAACGAACTCCAAAGCAACGGGTCTTGGGGCAGATCAACCATGCTTCTAGGCCAGACTTTTTCCAAAGCGGCCTTCAAGCCACATTGATGCGGAGACCTACACGTACCTTGCAAGAAAAGGGTTGGGACATGGCTGACAATCAGCATCTCTTCCATGTAATCAGTGATGCATTCCAGGCAAAAGCTCCTCTGCTCACACATCTCAGGTTTCGCTTTGCCCGCATCTCAGTCGAGGATCCCAAAGATTAACCAGCTCTGAAGAGAGGGGGACTCTTGCCCGGAGAACGGTCTCAAAACTCATCTTGCTGAAAATTGGCCGCTCCGCATCCGGGGCACAATGCAACCCGGCAGCGGACTGAGCTTAGACGAACCGAGTTTCCGGAACTATCAAAATTAAAGATTCGATTCAGTGCAGAGAAAGAACTTTTCCAAACGGATTCTGTGTATCGACAGAATGTCCCACCTGCAAAACGGTCTCGACACCAATCCCGCTGACAATCAGCCGCTCCGCATCCGGCCACTGGCGTATCTCGTGCAGTAACCTCGTCGCCTTCCATCAGAAAAATGACTATATCAATCTCCAGGAAAAGCGAAAAGTTAACAAATATTTTCCTACCTGCAAAACCGTTTCGACGCCGATTCCGCTGACAATCAGCCGCTCCGCATCCGGCCACTGGCGCACTTCGTGCAGCAATTCGTCGGCGTCCAGATTCCGGTCGTCGTGCAGGTCAATGGTCGCCTCGCTGGGGCTGCGGGGAAGACGGGCGGCAGCGCCGTTGGCTGGAAGAAGCTCCTCCAGAGCTGTAGAAGAAGATGAAGGGAATTTGGATTCGGTACACATATTCAATGCACGTTGAGGTGATAGAATGGAGACCTGTGACGAAAGGAGTTGGTTCTTGGCCTTAGGAAAGACGGTGCCTTTGGGAGTGAATGATGTTAGTCCAAAGGCGGCGGTATCAGAAATCCAAAACCTCAGCCATTTTCGGACAACTAAGAACCACTTTTTGGGCAGCAGTCTGGAATCTGAGGATTTCTCGTTTTCGCCCATGCCCATGCTGATTTTAGGACCAAGACGAACATTTTACTGTCGTTGACAGTATCCTTCTCAGCCGATCTAGGATGAACAGAGATACTGTAAAACCGGTGTCGAAGCAGCGGAGCAAATACCCTGTCGTCCAAATTTACGCAATGACAATCTGCAAAGTCCGCTTGGTATGAGAATGAATTCCTCAATGAGCCCAACATAGGCGTTCACCCACCGTGTGCTAATCCCTCCGCCGAGAAGATCTCTGCATCTTTTTGCATTCTTCAGTTTCCACATCTTTGAAGCTGTTTGTTCTATTTGTCACACAAGTCAAAGAAGCCCGGGCACTCACCTGGCGTCCGTCGGATTTTGCCCCGACAGAACGGGCACGATAGCGCGTTCGGCGCCCCGGACTTCAGCCACTTCTTGACGCACGTCCCGTGATACTCGTGTCCGCACTTCAGCGCCAGCACGGGCTCCGCCTCCAGCGGCCGGTAGCAAATCGAGCAGTCCTGGGGGGGGTCCGTTTGGGCGCTCGAACGGCCCCCTGATTCCAAATTCGTCTCCGTGGGGGGGCCGTCTGGCCCCGTCAAAGCACCCCCTGCTGTGCAGAACGCCCCGTATGAGTCCAGATCGTCGATGACGTCGCACCCCACCTCGCTGACGTCATCCAGCGCGACCTCGCTCTCCTCGGCCTCCGACTCGGTGTCGCTCTCGCTCAGGATGACGTCATCGTTCTCCAGGCCCCCTAGGAACGTCCGTTCGAGGAGCGGCACGCGCGTGCCCTGAATGAACAGCCCCCTCTCGGCCCGCGTCTCGAGACGCGCAACGAGGCGAGGGTCGGCCAGCGCGGCGACCATTTCCGCTGGGTTTAGCAGGCTGAACTGTCGCAGGGTTTCGTCGTTGGGCAGCCCTAAACCCCGTTCCAAACCCTCTTGCAAACCCCCCGGAGTCCGTCGTCCCAAGTCTGCTTCCAAACCCACCTGTTCCGCCCCTAAACCCTCTTCTAAACCCCCTGCCACACCGCCCAAACCCTGTTCCAACCCACCGTTCGCACCCTCCCGCCGCCACGCCCCCAGCAGCGCCTCCCGCAAGAAAGCGGTCCACTCTAGTTCCGTCAGGTTGACCTCCGCCACGTCATCCGCCACATCATCCATTTGGGTGTCGGCTAACATGCGCAGGGCTTGCCTAGGGTTCCAGTTACCGGTCAGGATGTGGTCGATTTGTTCTGAGGCGGCACCGTCTTCCAGTTGGTCCATGTAGTACAGCTGGGGGTACGAGTCGAGCGCTGCGGAGACACCACCTTCGCTCTGCATAAAGAGAAAGAGGAGCACTGATTTCAGTGCGAGAAGCACAGAAACTGACCACAGAGAGATGGCCCCCATCCCAAAGAATGCCAGTTCGTGAACTTTCAGTATGTGTTCAGAAGGGTTCTTGGAGCACTGTATAACTGGAGTGGCTCAGAAGTTACGATGCAGGAAAAGGGGTTTGGCAAGGTCACTCGAGTTGGAATAAGAAAGCAGGCTGACATTGACAAGCAGGCAACCATTCCTGTGCTTTTCAGGAAAGGGCTGATATGACAGTGAAGGTTGTGGGAGCTGCTGAAGATGCACCTAACAAAGGGAGCGATACATCTGATCTTGCAATCCTTTGAATTCTGCAGGTGCATCAGTCTGAAACAAAGGACTTGAGGGCGACCCCACATTGACGCACGGCTTAAGGTCAAACTCCAAATTCAGACGAAATTGACAACACTATGCAATGATGGTAGGACTCTGTAAACTCTCAAGGCCAAGCCCGTAAATCAACATAGCTCTTAGTACTCGACTGCACTAACAGAAGCATTGCAGAACGACAATGTGGGTGAGGGAGGGAGGAAAGCAGGTGGAAATTGTACAGAGCACAGAGTGAAGGACGGGTAAACCCCTTACTCTGGGGGACAGATGCGCCAGTAGTGGCAATTCTTCTTCTTCCCGTGTGCGGCGCCTCCTCGTCACGCCGTCCAAACCCACCCTAACCTCGTTCAAACCGTGCCTAACCCTGTCGGAGCCGTCCCAAACCCACTCTCTACCACCTCTCTCCTCCACCCCACCAGTCGGCGCCAACTCGAACCCCACAAGATCTCCCCCTCCCACATTTTCCGGAATTGGGCCCATGGTTTCGCCATCTAGACCGCCTGCAACCCGGCCCTCTAACCCCTCCAAACCCTCGTCGTCCTCACCCAAAACGCTTCCCAAATGGCTGTTCAAGTCCCCCCTGAAGACAGCCATGCTCGTGTTACCAATCGAACTCCCGACCTCACTGAAGTCTGCCTCTTCCGCCAGCCCGTCTTCCACCAAACCCACCCCTAACCCATTCTCCCTAACCCCGCTTTCTGCCGCCGCTACCCCTGCTCGGGAAACGTGGCCCCGTCGCAGGCCCTGCAGCCAGGTCGCGATGTCGACACGCTGCGGGACTGACGTCATTCCCGCTACTCCCTCCAGCGCAATGCGGGCCTCGATCAACTCCGCTTCTCGCACAACTTCCTGCGCGAGCAATGCTTCAATGCGCTCCATCCGCCGGGCTTGCTCCTCCTGCCCCCCTGTGACTTGCTCCAGCTCCTCTAACCCGGACCCTAAACCCCCATCCTGAAACCCTAACCCACGCTCCAAGTCGACGCTCTCGGCAGACTCCGAGCACTCGGAGAGCTCGTTCCCGAGTGCACTGACGAAGTCCCCACTCGCAAGGTCGTCGAGCGACCCCGCCAGGGGCTCAGCTGCCGGTGTGCCACCATCCGATAGAACCCCCATCTCCCGCAACACGACGATCACTTCTAGGACCTCTGCACCTGAAGCGCACTCTCGACAAGGCCCGCTTTCTCTGAAAAGTTTCCGTTGAGTCCCTGCCAGATCTGCGTGGTTCGCTCTGGCAAACAGGACCTCGGGCGAGACATCGAACCCTTCCGCTCCCACCAGATCAAAGTCGCTACCCAGGGCACTGCTTTCGGGGGCCACCTCCGTTGCGGGCGAGTACAGATCAAACCCAGCCCCGGAAACCACACCTGGCAGCGTCTCAATCCCGTTCCCAAACCCCTCAAACCCCCCCAGCGAACGTGGTGAAGCTGTCTCCAACCCATTGTCGAAAGCCTCCAATCCCTCAAACCCTGTTTCTGTGGCCCAGCTTCCGGGACTGCCGACCTCCACTTGTAAAGCATGAGAAGCCAAGCCTGCCGGAACCTGAATCTCCAAACCGTCAAAGTACGGACGTTCCGAAACCTCCAAACCCTGAGGCTCTAACCCCTCCAAACCCTGCACCTCCAAACCCTGGGGGCTGAAGCGCTTGGTCGGGCTCTGCTCTGTCGCCTCATTTTCCACGTTTCCAAAGAAGGTGATGGAACGGAGGCGTTTCAGGCCGTGAACCGAGCTAGTCTGGAGGAGTGAGTGCGTAGAGGCCTGTTCCAAAGATTCAGCAGTGGACACCTCTGAAGAGGACTCTGCGCCAGCCGCCTTGCTGGCTGTCAGTGCAGAGGTTCTTGTTGCAAAGGGGTGGAAGCGCAAGGCTTCTAGGGGCTGCGAGAGTGCGGCAGCTGAAAGCGGGGGCGTCTCAAACCCTTTGAAGCCTTCTGGACTTTGGCATGTGTCACATTCAGATGCCACGGCAGCATTGCAAGTTGGAAGCGCTGTCTCGTGATTATCCATCACGGTGTGAAGGCTCTTGCTCCAATGCTCAGTTTAGGCCTTGTGGTCAAGCATGTTGGCTTTCAAAGTGCAAGATGAAGTTGCTTCAGGGTCAATTTGACCTGCAAATGATCATAGGAAGGAAGGTTAAAGATGGAAAGAGGGGCCACAAGGAACCTCAAAGCAGAGTCATCAGTTCACTTTCTGAGGGGTGTAGAAAATTCAACGAGGGTAGAGACATGTCAAGAAGAAATTCCGCCGGAAATTTGTCTGCCTTTGTCTCGGCGGGATATGAAATCTTTGTCGATTCAATAAGCCAGTGAGTTTATTCTACTTTGCAAATTCGCAACCCTTGCGAATTTTCCTGCAGATCTCTTACACCAGAAAATGGGGCATAGTCAATACTGCACAACAGCCAGGGGTAATATTGAAGACATGCTAGTATGACTCAACAAGCTTCTCGCCTCTTACATTTGATGTTCTGTTCACCATTCCTACTGCGTTGAATGCTTCCCTTGGTTGCCTACATCACAAACTAGTCATCTTGGATTTGTACCTGGATTTGGGGTTTGTGGGGAAACACCTTCGAGACAGCTAAGTTAATGCCCTGATGTCTGAGAGGGGCCACAGACTCTGGTCACATTGAGTGACTCACAACAGGGGTGTTAATCTGCCATATTGCAGAGCAAAGGGGAAGCTTTCAACTTGACAACTCCTCAACTCGCAGAGAAGAGTTGCATGTTCATATACTGGTTAACCTGACAAGCACGGAACCCCAAAATGAGGAGGTTGCCTTCAGAATGTGGTGTTCAAACTAGATGGTTATACGCGTGCGCTGTGCTTTTCCTTTCAAGAGGACATTTCCTGCCTGCCAGTCTCTCCTTGACTGAAAGGTTCCTAAAGCCCTTCCTTGTTCACCAGATTGATAAAATACAAATGAAGATGTCCTGGAACTTGTTCATGTCTCCCTTCTCCAGAAAGTACATTCTCCTTGTCTATCAGACCTACAGTTTGATGAGCAAAGCCAGACAAACAGGGTGAGGGGTGAACAAAGCTGTGCTGACACAGCTAGAAGAGGCCTGAAAGTACAGTCTTGAACTGACACAAACATACAGCAGCAATGGTAGATCTGCGACAACGAAGACTGCAAAACAGTCAAGAATAAAGGTGGAAGACTAGCCACTGCCGAGAGGCGTCACACACCTTCTTCGAAACCCACTGCCACAAACCCGTTTTCTCCGCTTCTTCGACCAGCATTGTCAGAGGAGAGAGCACAAAGCTGCCGCAAAGGTCTTACAAAGCTCTTCCTTCGGAACCAGCCCCCTCTCTTAGGTTACAAGGCTACCTACCTATAAATAATACTAGTATTACTTAGTAAATGGGCCCGATTCTGCTTGCAAGTTTGCAGAATGAGCAGCCATGGCGAGCTGTTCTCTGGCGCAAATCAAACTGTGGCAGCTCAGCATTGGCAAGCCATTCTTTATTTCCTCGTGCCTCCATGCATGTCGGTACCAAAGTTCTTCGACGATATACAGGATTCATGTGATCATGTGATCATAAATTGCCCTTATCGTCGAACCTCATACTGAAGCCGTCCATCTCGGACCAAGGGAATCCAATCGACGGCAGACACTCTCCTTGCAAGCTTACTTTTGCAGCCGTCTATACAAGTCTTTGCTCAACCAAGATCGACGGCTCAGTGGACTTTTTAGCAAGTGCGCGCGTGGGATATGCGTGAAAAACGTTTACACTGCGCCTGTGTGCTGCCTTGGAATGCTCAGCCTCAGAGCCAAAGCTTAGCTAGTTGTTGATATTTGTCTGATTTAGGACATCTCAAAGTGGCTGATAGAGGTGCAAGCCTGGAAATGCGCACCCATGACTACAATATATACATATGTGCCCATGCAGATATTAATTTGTACAACGAACTGCGGACATGCTATGTAATAACCTTGACTTGCTTTGTTGGAGAAAAGCGTTCCTAAGGCTAATGCTGCTTGATTTTTCGACCAAGTCGGTATCTACTTGAGTGATAAGTATGTACCTCTGGAAAGCGCACGACACTACTGAGTGGCTGACTCTTTGAGGAGCTTCAGGAGCTAGCTGCATTGGTCGCACATTTGAAAAAGGCATTGACATTTATCCAGCATAAGACCAACTCTGAAAATTGTGCATCAGGTGCTCAGAAATTTGCTACGGCGAATGGTGCTGGTTTAAAGAGTCCAATTGCATGTCTCAGAAGGAGACGCCATTTGCATTAGAAGCATTGCACGTGAAATGATGAGAAGCAAGGAAGTGGAGCTCATTACCTTTGAGCTGCATGCAAGCTGGGCTGGCCCTCAACGGAGTTAGCTGAGTGCGGCAAGTGCTGACCCTCAGATTGGCCGGTGAGCAAACGTGTAAAGATTACCATTGGGGCTCACGAGCTTTGTTTCCATGATGTCCTTACAGCACGTTCTGTTGTTCCTGCATTTCCATTTCTGAATGAGTGCGCGCGAGTTCCAAAGACTTGTGGCAAGGGCGGCAAAAACTACTATTGAATTGAGCAGCTTGAGCGGGAGGCGGGGCTGATTTTGGGCCTCCTCGTACATTGGCCATGCAGATTCGAGCTCGGTCCTAGGTTGAAATGTGGGGCACAACCTTTCTTCTCACTTCCTATGAACTTTGAGGAGGTGGTAAATACCCAGGGTCAACATTGTTTTCCTCTCGAGTCTGCAGAAGATCCTTTCCTTGCAAAAAGCCTGAGTGAATTAGTCCCTCGAGTTTTGCAGTTCCCTCACTCGTGTCGTTCTCGTAGTACAGTATAACAACCATGGGTCTGGTAGTGATATTTAAAAGGAGATGTTTACCTTGCTTGACACGAGTCTTAAGTTGCAGGAGACAACTTACTTTTCGTCACTTGGGTGGTAAATCAAAGTAAACTACACGTCTTCCAACTATGCACACCTTTTGATTTAAGTGCCGTGCATGCGGTGGAAAGAAACAACTCGAAGTCCCTCAATGTTGAGATTCAAACTGCAAATAAGGCTACAAGGCTACTCTTGTATCCTGGACGTACACGTGAGCCCACTCAGAGTCGAATGAGCCACCCTCGTTGAAGTATTCTCAACTGCTCCAGCCTCAACTCAGGCCCGCCACAGATTTGCACACTTGGAGGAGCATGCTCAACGTCTGGAAAAGAGTCCCTTGTAGACTGGCTGAGTTCAAGTTTGCTTTGATCCTCACCACAGGTCCCCTCTACCTCAGCTACGCCAGTATAGTACTTAAGAGAGATGATAACAAGCCAAGATAACATAAGCTTCGACTCAAACTAAAACCTTTGACCCAAAAGCCACCTGCTCCACATCCATACCCACCCTAACCCCCAATTTAACCTCACCTGTCCCAGTGCGAGTACTTTATCAATATCTCTACTTACTTCTCTTTTCCTAGAGTTTGATACGCCCAGTCACATTTGGACGATCTTTGATTCCAACAAATGTGTAGACAAGTCAACCTGGAACCGGAACAACGAACAACCCCTTCTACTTTTCATCAGCCGGAAGGGCGAGCCCACTTTTCTACGAGCCGACATCACTGTCAACAGTCGCGCAAGCCCCCCACTCTAGTTGGACGAAGCTTCTCTAATCCGGGCGCAGCGCCAGGAATGGTGTTCCTTCTCCCCTTGGATGACCTAATCGTCGCACTGAATCACCCGTCCATGTCTGCATCGACCAGGCAAACCGGTGGAGCCCCGTCCCTGTCGACATTCGGACTAGCTCCCCACTCTAGTTGGACCGACAGTTCTGATTGCGCAGTGCCGGGATGGGGTTCCTTCTCCCCCTGGACAAGTTGATATCGAACTCGAAATATCCACCGCTAATTATCGTTCAGGCAAACGAACGACCACATCCTCCCATCTGAAGTCGGGGCAAGTCTCGTTTTCTTTCGGACGCGAACGAGACGTCAGTTCTGATTCGGACGCAGCGCTGGGATGGGGGTTCCTCCCCCCCCTGCACAACCCAGCCCTGCATCGCACTGACCCATCCTCTTTACATCAATCAGGCAAACGGACGAGCTTGATTTCCTGTCGACATTCGGACAAGCTCCCCACTCTAGTTGACTCGGACGCAGCA
>DF236960.1:3234-47850 GCA_000708835.1 Klebsormidium nitens | reverse complement strand
CCTCTTTACATCAATCAGGCAAACGGACGAGCCTGATTCCCTGTCGACATTCGGACAAGCTCCTCACTCTAGTTGATTCGGACGCAGCGCTGGGATGGGGGTTCTTTCCCCCTCTGCAAAACCCATTCCTGCATCGCATTGACCCCACCCTCTTTACATGAATCAGGCAAACGGACGAGCCTGATTCCTGTCGACATTCGGACAAGCTCCCCACTCTAGTTGATTCGGACGCAGTGCCGGGATGGGATTCCTTCTCCCCCTGGACGTGAACGTCCGGGAGCGGAAGCCAGCATGGGTCATCTGGGTGATCCTAATGTGCGGCTGGGCGGTAGCGTGCGTCTTCACGATTATCAACGTAAGATGGTTCATCTTCTTCTTCTTCTGCCGTTTAGCTAGTGTGTGCTCGGTCTAGTTGTGCTGTATGCTCGACTAACCTATGCTTCTTCTTTTCGATGTTTAACTTCGACTCTGCTACTGGCCCAATAAGGTGATTGTAATGTGCGGATGGGCGGTAGCGTGCGTCTTCACGATCATCAACGTAAGGAAATCCACCCTTTTTCCCATTCCTCCTTCCTTTTGATTTTCCGGTTTGCGTTTTTCCTCGTGCTGGGCTTCACTTCTTGGTATCCTCCTCATTTCTTTTTTCGGTTGTACTGCTCAACTTTCCGATACTGGCCTCGACAGTAGGACGAATTCGGATGGGCGATAAAGTGCGTCTCCGAAGTCATCAACATAAAAGAGTTCGTCCCTTGTTCCTTTGGATTGTCGGCCAACTTGTTTTTGAAGGTGTGCCTGACTTTTGTTTTCCCACTCCTCCTTCATTCTCCTGCTGGTCGGCTTCAAATCCTGGGCCCTTGAGCCAGCGACTTGGGTGCATATGCGCATGGGCTGTTGCGTGCGTCTTCACAATTATCAACGTCAGACGACTCATCCGGCTTTCCTTTCTGCGGCCTTTTGCTGTGCGTTGCTCCTTTGTATTTCACGGGTTTCTCGTTTGTGTGCTGGTATGTTTGTGGATTCCGGGCCCGATAGTCCGCGGAATCCAGATGAGTGAATGGGCAGTGACGTGCGTTTCCAGAATCAACGACGTAAGACATCTCATCCTTTTTCCTTTCTTTGACGTCCCGCTCATCTTTAAGCTGTGCCTCGCTTCTTTGCAATCCATTCTTTTCTTTCTCTGTTCTGCGCTGGCTCACTTTTTGATACGTGGCCCGAGTCCGAGTGATTCTAGATGTGCGCGTGGCCTTGCGGTGGCGTCTTGACCATACTTGAACAGTAAGATCTACCCTGTTCTACCCTTCGGATGTCCGCTCTCGCTGATCACGTCTGTTCTCCATGTTCAATTTTTACTGTTTCGCTTCTTCCTCAGCTTTGCTAGTTGACTTTTTAAACCTGGCACTCCGCAGGCCGTACGTAGAATCAGACGTGATCTTTCGACCGACGTCACCCACATGGGAAACATAACGATCCATTTCTCAGAAACAAAACGAAGGCGTGCCATCCTCCCTCTAACATCGAAAGAATTCTTCTTTCGTAGACGCTCGCGCAACGGGACGCGCCCACGAGTGAGGTCAGCATCCTCAAGGGCAACGTCACGCTGCCGGAGATCTCCATCTGCTGGGAGGACTCCATTCTCAAATACTACGGGACCGAGTTCGACTCTCCGATCCTGGCAGGTGGGTCCTTTTCACAATTCGATTTGGATTCGATCGCAAGCCTCGCGAAATTGGAGGGGCCAATCTCCGAGTGCAAGACGCTCCTCCTGTGAGGGATCTGAGCGACATTTGCACATACCGTTACCTTTGTGCGTGAGCAGTGGGCTGCTGCATGTCGATCCCAAATCTGGTTCTTCGACGTAAGATAAAACGTTTGAGGTGTATTTTTCTGAACGGGTGGGTTGTAGTAGGTATTGGACGAAGCTCGATAAGAGGTAGGTTTAAGCATTCCAAAGCGTTCGTATACGGATCATTCATGAATTGGAAGTGGACATTCCAAAGTGCCCTGACATCATTACTTGCTGACGTGGCAGAATGCGTCAGCAGCGACTGGACCATCGACGCCCTGGGGCCCGCGTCGTTTCCGGCGCCCAACGCGTCGCTCCCCTCGTTCGACCGGTCGGAAGAGAGCACGTGCAACGTCACCCTGGTGAGCAGTCTGACGTCACCCGCCCAATCCTTTCGCAGCAGATTCCCAGCGAAACCTCCCAGTGCTGGGATGGGTGAAAAGGTGGAGCGCGCGTACTATCAAAATTCGATCATTAACGATTAACGATTAACGATGGCCTTTTTCTGCAGTGTTCGTTGTAATCCAAAGCTAGCGTTTCCACGCTCTCGCTGTCTGGCGCGATGCGGATGCGATTCATGGCGCCCTTTGACAATGTTCTGACACCAGCGAACTTTCGAACACTTTCGAGCTGCCTTTCCGGACATGGAGTGTAGCGCTGTTCCGCAAACAGACTTGGTCCGCAAATAGACTTAGTGACGCTCTGTATTATGATGGGCCGATCCTCCAACGCTCAGCAACCGCAGCCACAACAAGACTTCAAGGTCGAGGTTTAGGTTGATACGGGTTCAGCGGACTAGTCACCGGTTGGGTTAGCGACTCTACTTAGGTACCCAGAACATTGGTACGCGAGTGTCAACCGGCCTCAACCGCAAGATTTACTCTGAAACATTGCGAGAGGAGGTGGCTGTAGTTTGTATCGGCGCGATGTAGACATGTACAACGAATCCGTCAAATCACCTTCCAGACAAAATTCTGTGTTATGTGTTGACCAACGCAAATGTGGAATCGACCCCGTGAGATTCCCTTAACTCCAGGCATTGGGCGAGACAAACTGGTGGGACTGCGAGCTTTGATTTGTTTTGCCCAAAAATTGCCAGCTGATATAATGTGAATTGTTAAAGCAGTATAATCTCAATGGTAACATCAAACGTTCTTACTGTTCCAGGCCTTGGGCGAGACTAACTGGTGGGACTGCTACGAGGGCCCCGGCAACTGCGTCGACCAGTGCCTCAGCTTCGACACCAGCCTGCCCGCCTTCATTGAAGACTTTCCGGACTTCTTCGCCGGGCTCTACTTCAACCGATCGGTGAGCATTTGTTGAAGACCATTCAGCACGATATTGTGATCAGCTTGGACAGAGAATAAGGGTTATGATCTCAACACCAGCCTGCCCGCCTTCATCGAAGACTTCCCGGACTTCTTCGCCGGGCTCTACTTCAATCGATCGGTGAGGCGCAATTGACACGAATCGGTGATTTGAGCGGAGATTTTTTGAAATGTTCACACTACGGCCCGTTGATTTACGGTTACTAAAACGAACTTTCAAACCCACCAACCCGAAACCGTAAGCAGACTTTATATAACCACACCGAACTCAAAAGATTAACCCCAATTGCAGGCGCCGCTTCAAAAGCTAAATCTGACGGACGAATCAGAGTACGTGATGCCCATTAACCAGCTCAAGGCGTATTTACACTACGGCCCGCCAAACGACGATGGAAAGCTTACCGGCTCCACTCCGGTGTTCATTCCGATGAACGCCGTCACCACCGTCACGATCTCGATGTCGATCCGCTTCGGACTGGACGGAACGCAGGTGGGCGAATGACTGGAATCTTTCATGCATTATATCCTTTTTGATTCTGTGCCTACACCATTTAATTCTGTTGATAAAACGAGTGTGTTTGCGAGGTCAAGCTCCCCTGTTTCCTTGCTGACAAGAGGACTAAAGATTGTGGTTCCCCCTTAACATTCCCGGTATCAGCTTGGAAAAGAAGGCTCCAAAGCTGCATCCTCCCAACTTGGACCCTCATAGACAGGTCTCTTACTGGTATTTTGATTCCTCAATGCTCCCAGGAGGCGTCCTTCATAACGAACTCCGTCAGCGGAGCATTGATTCCGCTGCCCGACGACGACGGACTGGAACGCCCGTACGGCTACTCGACCTTCGCTCTAGTTCACTTCGTTCTGGATACGAGGTGAGGTTAAGCTGACCCGATGATCTCCCTTCGTGATTTGCACTGTCTCACCAGTTTTCTCAACGATGATGTCAGTGGCGAGATCAACCTTTTTTCTTTTTATTAAAGTAGTTCGGCTCGCCGTCAAGTGCGTTGTCGTGTATAGATTGGGGGCCCCCTCGTGATGACGGTCGATGACATTTTCTAGAAGCAGGGTGCTGACGTATCAGAGATACAAACATAGTGAGATGGGCGATCTTTCTACCTCGAAGGCGACTGTTTCCTCGCTTCTAGCATGCTTCTTAAAAGGAAAAGTTTTCAAACTAGTCAGCTTCATGTTTTGCAGGGGGTTCAAAAAAGTAGTGGGAAAGGACCCCGTCACGATTACCGGGGTCGTTTTCCAAATGGGCGGTCTTTCCCCCTTCGTGGCGACCATTTCCTGTGTCATTTCCATTCGTCCTTTCAGAAATAGATAAGATTTCTCTTCCTTTGCAGGGGAGGGGAAAAGTTTCTGTCACGATTGCCGAGATTGTCTCCGACGTGTGCGGTCTTCCGCCCTTGAAAGCCACCACCCCGTTGATATCTCCTCTGTCCCTTGCAAAAAGTTCGAAAGTCCGATACTTTTTCTCTGCTGGGGGGTCGAAAAGGTGGTGGAAAACGTCCCCGTCACGATAAGCGGGATCGGCTCCCAAATGGGCGGTCTCTCCCTCTTCGTCGCGACAATATCTATTGTGGTCAAACCGAGAACCAGAGAAGAAATAAAAGTTTTGACTTTGCAGGGGGGTCGAAAAGGTGGTGGAAAAAGACCCCGTCACGATAACCGGCATCGTCTCCCAAATGGGCGGTCTCTTCCCCTTCGTCGCGACCATTTTCTGTATCATTCAGATATTATTTCTCGTTCTTTGCAGGGGGGTCGAAAAGGTGGTGGAAAAAGACCCCGTCACGATTACCGGAATCGTCTCCCAAATGGGCGGTCTCTTCCCCTTCGTCGCGACCGCGTTCGGCATTTTTTTCACCATCAAAGAAGACGGCAAGGCCAAAAAGGCCGGCGCCGCCAAGAAGAAGTCGGACGACTCCGGGGACGGCGGGGACGATGACGACAGCGACCTGATGACGTCAGCGGTCCTGACGTCACCCGGGGGCCTGAAGGACATGATGAGCCTCGACAACGCGCTCAAGTTCGGGTACAAGAAGGTCCTGCCCGCGTTAGGCCACTGGTTTATCGGCTTCTTCCGGAGCAAAAAGGTGCAGCCCGCTGAGGTTAAGCCGCTGAAAGCCGCGGGGGTTAAGGCCGCCGAGGGAAAGCCCGCGCCCGGGGGGGTCAAATTAGCGGCGGAATCGGCCCCCGGGGAGAGCGTACCGGGCACAGTCATTGGGTCGGGCGACGCGGCCGCGGCCGCGGCACCGGGGAAGGTTAACGAGATCCGGAACGAGATTCGGAAGTACGGGGCCCGTGAGACCCCGTTACTTGACGTTGATGGTGAATAGAAGTTAACGGAATCCCAGATCAGGAGTGAAGAAGGGGGGGTGCTTCGTGGTTGACGGGAAACAAGAATAGCTTGTGAAAACGCGAATGACTGGGTGAGCGAAAGGATTGGTGGAGTCAAAGCCCGCAAGCCTTGCATTCATGCGACAAAGTCACGACGAGTCGCGAGGCTAAGCATCCTAGCCGTTAGAAGAAGATGTAAGCTTCCTGTGCATATTTGGAGAATAAAGCCTGAGTGAATTCGCAGTTACCAGCTTTAGAACGTGTCAACCAGGTTGAAGCGTCGAAACGATACACACAGACTTGACGGAACGACCGGTAAATCGAAGCCTTGACTCTAACGGACATTTTGCCTTATCTTCGAGGTCTGCACAAAAGCCTGTAACATGTAACGAGCAGCCTGAGTGCCTTGGCTCATGATTGATCGACGTCAAACCTCTGCAAATGAAAAAAAACAATGGTTGATAGCCTTTTCTCTTTTCCGCAAACTGCCACTGAACAATCGGAATCTTGTCCCGCTCCTTTTCGATCGCGCAAGCTGTTGGTGAACGCAATGTTTAACCGTTTTCAGAACCGCGCCGGGGCGGCCGCTCAAGGACCGCGGTCAACACAGTTGACAATTTTGGCCCACTCAGTGGATGAGCGACCGCATTAAGCTAGCAGGCTGGCATCCAATGTTACAGTCCGACGGTAATCACGAACGACGTCGATCATTGCAAATTGCAGGGAGGCCAGGCCTTATAGTATGAAATGCCATGCAGCATGCAGGCGCCACTGCAGTGCGTGATTGATGCACTGCCATGGCAGCCCGCCTCCTGACCAGAAGCTAGACTCCAGTCATACGATGATGTTTTGACATGTGGGCATAGTGATGTTGACAACATTACTGTATAGGCTATATATGCATGCTGCATGCAGCCGCTTCTGACGCAATCAGACATGAGCGCGCGACGTCCAGAACAAATAATGCTTTGTAGTGACCGGATGCATGATCGAATTGATGGTTCAAAAATAGTGATATCGGCTTGATTGCATTGGATATGCCTGGCAGAGTACTGACCGGCATGAGCCTGCAACTCTTTCGAGTGTAGCTCAGTCATGGCATCATTAGCATGCACAATCTACTGATTGCCGGAGCTGGTTGTACGTGAGCGGCTGATCGATTGGGTATACACGGTACGGTGCGATCGATCAAGTGCCGGTAGATAACCCGGCGTGTGTATGATGCGCCGTCGAAGGTGAAACAACATGATCGATCGTCTTGAATCTAATCAAGAGCGGCCGCCCGCGGATCGCCCATCAGTGTAGGCTTTTCCACTCAAGTTCAACACTTCTTCGGAATACGGCAAGAAATCGAACTAATCACTTAACGGATCGTTTTAGCCAGCCCGTCCTGGATGTAAGCTTCCGATTGGAGCAGAATACCGTTATCAAACACAATGTACGGTAGCAACGTCAGTCTGGAAGTATGATGTCACCTTCTGACTTTTAAGCCTGCCCACCCTATGTTTCTAAGGATATGGCCAAAGCGTTTATACCGTTGGCTCTAGTACGTATGGTTTGTCCTCTTTCAGCTTTCCGTACACAAACGGACCCAAGGTCATCGCGTATGTGCTTTATCCCGGTTCTACAATTAGTCCCCAGACCGTTTTACCTCATCATCTCGCAGCTCGAACGAACCGACCTCAGAGACCTTGACTAGAAACCCTTTACCGCGGCGCTAACTTACGTTCCATTTTCTTTTGCAAGCTGTTAGCGTCCAGACGGCGTTGCGTCTTACGGCGTTAGTTACCTCCGAGCATCTCAGTATCCAAGTCTTCTTCTCCTATCTGCCTATACCTTCCCGTTCTTGTTAATGCTCCTGTCCCCGTTTTCGTTCCTGCCCCCCTTTCATAAATCAGTGCGAAGCAAAACCTGCTGGCTAACCGTTGGGTCGTCCGCCGTTGGTTCTTTTGGTCAGAGGATATTACACTTTTTAATCTTCCCTACCGTTCCGCCTCTACTAACTATACCCCCACGCTCGAAGGCAACCCGTTTTCCCTGCCGACCCCCCAACAAAACGCCCCATGGGAAACCCCCCTTCCGAGCAATCCTCACCCGTATCATTTTAAGAGTACCGACGCTTTGGCTCCTCCAACTACCTTATGCTAATGCTACATCCGCCATCAGAAACTCTCTCCAGCCCCCCCACCAACCCCCCCCCAAAGGAACCCCCGTGGGGACCCCCCTGGGAAACGATCCTCGACCGCACAAGCGTTTGTCCACTATTAGCGCGTGCTAATACTACTAGCTTTGATACAACCCCCTCTGCGCTTGGGTAGAATCCAACTCAGCCCCCCCCGCCACTCCTGCCCAGTGGAACCCTCCTGGGGGATCCCCCCAGAGGAGCAATCCTCGACCGCACAAGCGTGTGCTTGAGTATCAGCGCGTCTAGTTCCTCCACTATCTGCGCAAGCTCCGGCCTTACCCAGGGGTCTTTATCCCACGCTCGCTGCATCAGGCTTTTGAGCGCGGGATCGCAGTTGGCCGGAATTGGCGGCCGCAGGTTGTTCAAAGCGACTCCAACCGCAGCTTGCAGGGGGGAGTAATTGGTGTAGGGGACGCCCCCCGTGACCAACTCCCAGAGCACAATCGCGTAACTGCACAAATGAGAATTTTGGGATTGTTCCCGAACCTGAAGAACAGTTTGGGTTTTGGGTTGTCAAAATGTCCGTTGCAGGGGACGGTTATTGGGGTAAGGAACGCCCGTCGTGACCAACTCCCACAGCACAACTGCTTGACTGCGGAAGATCCACTATGCGTCGTAGGTGGATCAAAAACTGGTTCAGAATCTGATCCGTCTCCAGCCTGACCGGTTATCGTGTATCGAGCTTTCACAGTGTCGGTTGCAGGGGACTATCGATGGTACGACCGCTCGTGGGCATTCCAGAAGATGACGGCGTAGCTGCATGGACGTATCGCCGAAGCAAAATGAACCACCTATTCGGGCCTCGGAATAATGTGCAGTTCATTGCTGACTGCAGGGTCGAGTACCTAAAACAGGCTTTCGTAAATTCCCGTCCTTCAGAAATCTTTGCATCGACCAGCCTTCGAACTCTCACGACAATGTGGAAGTCAAGTTGGAAACCAGAACGATTAGCTGGTCCCTGTAGCTCCCCTGCTTTTAAGTCGACGAGTTCTGGTGGGCTTACCTGTACACGTCACTTTTTTGGGTGACTGGCGCAACAGGGCTCGTAGACGAAAACGCGCCGAGCGCCTCCGGGGCCATCCAGCGGTAAGTGCCCACTTCTTTGGTCATCTCGTCCTTCTCGAAGCGCAACCGCGCGACCCCGAAGTCGGCGACCTTCGCTGTACCATCGGCGTCTAGAAGGATGTTCGCGGTTTTGAGGTCCCTGCAGAAGTAACGAAGCGGGTTAAGATGCGATTTAGGAAGAGAGAAAGTAAACCATCAGCAGTTTGTCCTTCTCGAAGCGGACCCGCGCAACGCAGAAGTCGGCGACCTCTGCGGTGCCGTCGGCGTCCAGAAGGATCTGCACCGTTTTAAAATTCCTGGAAGCAGCGCCTCCCCTTGGCCATGTCGCATGCACTTGCAACAGCATTGGCATCAGGACTGGCCCGTGCTTCCCCAGACAACCCTATGTTTGCTCTCTAGCTGAATATAAGCTCCAATACCCCACAAAAACTCTGAAGAAACGAGACCCGAATCTCTAAACTCAAAACTTACCGGTGAATGACGCCATTTTTGTGAAGACATCGCATCCCCTCCGCAACATCGCGCGCCACTTGCAGCAGCATCGGCATTGGGAGCGGCCCGTGCTTCGCCAGATAGTCCGCCAGGTTTCCGCCGGCCATGAACTTGGTTACGATGCACAGCTGTTTGCCCTCCATGCAAACCCCGTAGAACGGGAGCAGGTTCTTGTGGTGCCCGAGACTGAGCGCCGCCACTTCTCGCCGGAACTCCATTGCGGTTTTGCCCTGAAAGGTGGATTTGAAAACGGGTTAGTGAAAACGGGTTGAGGAGGGTTAAGGTGGGTCAAGGGGCGGGGCTTGTGGTGCCCGGGACTGAGGGCCGCCACTTCTCGCCGGAACTCCATTGCGGTCTTGCCCTGAAAAGTGGGTTTCAACTGGGTTTAGTTGGGTTCACTTAACAAGAAGGGTCTAGGAACTAGGAGTTGACACGGTTAAGGTGGGCTAAGGGCCATTTATTTAGTGCCCAAGATGGGGCCGCCACCTCCTGAAGGAACTTCATTGCGGTCTTGCCCTGAAAGTCGGTTGTCAAACGAGTTAGAAGGGATTAGAAGAAGAAGTAGTAGTAGTAGTAGTAGTAGTAGTAGTAGTAGTAGAAGGGATTAAGGAAGATTACGGATTGAAGGTGGGTCTTGCGGTGGCCAAGACTGACGGCCGCCACTTCTTGCTGGAACTTCGTCGAGGTCTTGCCCTGGGGAACGGCTTGGAACTGACTCGGAGGCATTTGACCAGCAAGAAGGGGTGCAGAGATGAATGGGGTGACAATGGGTTAAGGGCGAGGTTTATGGTAAACCAAGCTGAGGACGCCACTTCTTGCCAGGTGAAGGCTGAGCACCAAACAGGTGGAGAGCCCCTCGAGCCACTTCCAGCAATGTTCTCAGGTGCAGTCTATACCCTCGAAAGACGCCCGCAATATCAAAGCGGGACGACAAACTCAAGCGCGAAAAGTGGGCCAGAATGGGTCTCAATAATCTGGAGAATCTGTCCCAGTCCGAATCAAAGAAGGGCTGTCAACAGCAGACAAGTAACAGTTTGACGATCCGACCACGAAAACGACTCCGAAGCACCTCGTTGCAAAGCAACGACGAGGCTTGACCAAATGAGTCGGACCAACAAGACGGCGGGGGTATCACGCAACAATTGATCCGAGGGTCTCACAGCAGAGTAACCGGATGTCTTACCTGGGCCGAGCTGCCGAAGCGCCCCCGGAGCACCTTCACCGCGACCTCCTCCCCCTTATACACGGCCCGGTACACCTCCCCCGATGCTCCGTCCGCGAATTTCTCCCCCATCTGCAAAACAAGTGCAGCTAAGAAGTTTAGTGTCGTTGAAGGGAGGGTACAAGCTTGTCTTTATCACATCTGACATCACCAGCTTTGTTCCCAAGTAGACTTGACGTTTCGACCCTTTGTGAGATCGTTGGAAAGACCATTTAATAGAACCTTTCCTCGTTGAAACACTGATTGCCGCCCGCCCGTAATCTCGGTTGTTTGCCTCTGCTCAGAAGCGCACCTCTTTGAATTTTTGATGCACACTATTCAGTGCATCGGCAACAACATCTCAGTAACAAATAGCTTCCAGCTGTCCCGTTCCCAACTTTCCCCAGAACACCCAATTATCAGAAACCCACAAAACTTGACAGTCTCCATTCAGTAAGCTTGACAGAATCCATTCAGTAAGATCCGCACAATTTTTCTGAAATCCGGCCTAAGAAAAGAGTTTGTTCCGCACCTGTAACTGCTTCTGGTCCAGCAGCCAGCACCCCATTGGCCCCTTCCCCGACATCATGTTTTCGATCCCCTTGACCGTCTTCTCCGTTTCTTCCTCCACTGACCCCCCCTCTAACCCAGACTCAGAGATCCACTGCTCAATCTCTCCAAAGTCCCACCGAGGGGAGTCGCTCCCCCCCGCCGCCAACCGGCCGGTGCTCGCCGTGCGCCCAAACCCTTGTTTCAACACGTGGGTTAGTGAATCCATCCCTGGGGGGTGCGGGATCGTCAGTTTCAGCTTAGGTTTCGACAGCTCGCGCGCTTCCGCAAACCCCCCTCGAATCGTCGCACGGAGATCGTGCGCCACGCCCCCTTTGAGGAGGAGCATCCCGAGCGTCGCGCCCCCTGCGACCGGGAAAGCCTTCGCTTTCTTCACTTTCAGCCCCCGTTTCCGAAGCACTCCCGTCAGCTCCTCCGCGTTGACCGGGCTGACGTCAGCGTACACAACCGAGTGCATCACGGTCTCGCAGCTGACGTCATCCGTCAAAAAGTCCTCCTCGGTTGACGTTACCGACGCCTCTGACGGAGAGAAGCCGCTCTCCGAAGGCGACTCCGACGAAACCCCGGCCCCCAGGGATTGGTTAGCACTAACCAGGTCATTAAGTGAGAGGTTTCGGTTCGGCGCCCGCCGCTCGAGAGTCATGGAAGCTGCCCGCCGGTTCAACTGCTTCCTGGCTTTCTTTGACGAGAGGAGGGAAAGGAAGCCCGAGTAGGTCTGGAACGAGGACAAATGTAAGAGGGGCGCGCTTTCGGGGTGCTGCGCAGCCTCGTGCAACAAACGCATGTGGAGCAAAACCTCGTCGGGGGGGAAGATCGCCTCGGCGTACGCGACCGGCAGCTTCTCATAATGCTCGCGGATGTCCCCTTTCAGGACCTCGGGGACCGGCTGCCCCCCGTTTGCTTCTTGCAACCCGCAGAGCACTTCGTCGAGCGCCGCCGCACGCGGGAGCGAGAACGAGAACGCGCGCTTGATCCGCTGCTTTACTGCCCCCAGAAACCGGAGCTTGTGTCGCCCCCCCCTTCTCGTTGGCCGCCCGTAGTCCATGCTCTCGGGCCCGGAAAACGAGTGCTCGGACGTTGAGGCTTTCTCCCCGCTCCGCGGCCGGGGGGTCTCGTCCGAGTCGGAACCAGCAACAGACTGACAGGTGGCGCTGTCTGAGAGCTCGACCAGTGGGCTAGGCTGGTTGACTTGACTGTCGGCTAGCCTGGAAGTTCTTGCGTCTGTGCGAATATCTGGACTGGCCCCCTCTTTTTGATTAGACGGGGAATCTGGTCCTCTTTCTGGGTTCTGACTGGTTAAGTTCTCTACTATTTTAACTGGTTTCTGACCCCCGCCCCTTTCTACTCCCCGTCTCACCTCTTGAATGGAAGTCATCTCTAACCCCAACGCCCCTTTCTGACTGGAGAGGCCTTCTAAAGGCCCTCCTCCATTCCGATTGGAAGTCGTCTCTGCTCTTGCCTCCCGTTTCTGACTGGAAGCTGCATCTACACCCCGATCCTCTTTCTGAGAGGAGGCAATATCACTCAGGCTCTCCGCCTCACTGTAACCCAAACCGCAGGCGCCTGCGTTTGGTGCCCCCCCCCTTATTCTTGAAACCCCCTTCCGCCACGCTCTGGGGGTTTCTTCCGCCCAGCCATTCTCTGCCCGCGGCGCCCCCCCCGAAGCTGCCCCGCCCGCCTCTTCGTCACGAGCTCCTATTGCTCCGCGCCCATCTGCTATGCGACCACTTTGAGCTCCAATCGCACCTTCCTGAGCGCCTACCATAGCCTCCTGGCTGCCTACACTGATATCTGACCGCGCTTTCCGCCTATTGGAAGTTTCCGTCCCCACTCGATTCAACACCAATGCATAAGCCTTGCTAGGGCCACCCCCGGCGCCGTTCATCTGAGCTGGCGGCATCCCTGATTAACAAGGTTGACCGCTGGGTTAAACTAAAGTTTGATCAGCTGTTCATCATAATTTGCTCAACCAATCTTAAATGCTGGGCTGACCGTCTTTTAGTTTCTGCGCCAGTATTCGGCGCCCTACGGTGTAAGGTTGTCAAGGGGTTGAAACCAAGGTTTGAACCAGAGTTTGCACCAGTGTTTAGCAGCTGCAGAACAACCGCCTTAGACAGTGACCTCAGCTCAATACCAGAATGACTACAGCGCACTTGTACGACACAGCGGTTGTCCTGAAATCTAGCAAGGGGTGCCAATATCTCCCCGTATTGTCCTGCAAAAGAAAACACAGACCACTGTTGGTCAAGCCTCAATCGCTGGTTGCCTGTGGCATTTTCATCAACTGCCAGTTGAAACAATGATCAAAAGAGCACTCGAATTGTGCCACCTGAGAACCTTGCACCCTCCTCTTCTTTGCGGTGTTTTCCACGATCAAATGGAGCAACTCCCTCATGCTTTAATCTTGGTTCAGATAAGCTATTATCAGCCCGTTTCTTTGGTTGGCCTCGGACACACCATGCTGATATCAGAGGCCAAGTGTCGCTTTTAGCTGAGAAGGTCAATCCAACCAACCAAACGAAGACCCTCATCATTTCTACATATGACTATTTTATAGAACTGCTTTCTCAAACCGGTAGCTGTACCTGGTGCCGGAAGAACGGTACACTTCCAAACATTGAATAGAGGAGCCAATCAATCCTCAAAGTGCAAAGGACATTCAGGAGAGTGCAGCAAGACACAGTGACCATATCAGGAAACTCTGACCCATGCCAAAACTCGGTCGCTTGGTCGAATGACAAGCGCATAATGTTAAGCAGCCAAAGGCAAACACACGGAATGCAAACAGCAGCATGCAGCTAATAGAAAGTCGCGATTCTACCGCGCATACGCATTCAAAGTCAAAAACGGCCAGCTCTGGAAAGCTGCGAAGAGCCGACAGGAGCTTTTCAACTGCTTCAACAGTTCCCAAAGCACCGGTGCCCTGATGCTCATCAGTCCATCCAACAAGCAGCGCAGTTGGTACCACTTTCCCTCACGGCCCTTCTTTCAGAATGACTTGCAAAGAACCTTAGTCCTTGGTGTCTGCTACAGCTCAAGAAGACCACCCAGGCCCTTTCTTTCCGCACCTGCCCCATGGAAAAGGTGCCCCTTCCCATGACCAGCAACCCAAACACCCATGCCTAAGAAAGACCAGCACCCAAACACAGACTTTGGCATGCAAAGACAAGCCGGAGAGAAGAAGATACATAACGAGCAATGGGTCACCAACCTGAAACCGCCACCGTCCCTCGCCTTGAAGCATCTCCCAAATACCATATGGCCACAGAGAAGCAGAGAGCCAAACCCCCGTTCGGCACGCCCTATCACAAATCCCTTCGCGCCGCCATTAGAGCGGTCTAACCACCACCAACGGTGTCCCCTTTGAGCTGTCCAGGTGTCCAGGCATCAACCATCGTTGTTCGACTCCCCGTCCATGCAGCCACAGCCAGCAAAATGGCCCAGGTTCACCCTACCAAAGCTTTTGAAAATTGACCCCCTCCTGACTTCGTCCGTGACTCTCGGTTTCCATTCAAAGTGCGCATGCCGCACGGTATGCAATTCGTGTACGGTATAAGTAAACTGAGTACCGGTACACACGAGTACCTAGGTGTACACAGTACACGTCGCACGCGTACACACGAGCATACCGTAGAGACATTGTCCATTCGCACCACCTTGGTGCGAATAATCATTTATGAAAGATTTTTCATTCCGCACCAGGTTCGACGATAATAACAAAATTTTCGCAGTAGCCGTTTCTAGGCGTTTTTTGCCTTGTTGTGCTAGTGAATCGGGTCTCAACAAGTTTTTCCTTAGTTTCGCATTTTCGCACCTGCACCTCTCCATAATTTTATTTTTTTCGCTACGCCTGAAAATGGATTATTTTAGTGCGAATGGACAATGTCTCTACGGTACATTGTATGATACAAGATCAGGCACGGCACTCTCGGCGGGTGTGTCAAGTTGCAGTGAACCTGGATTTAGGCTGACACCGTGCTCGCGCACAGGTAGCTTTGTTTCGACGAGTACGTACCGTACTACTGCCAAATTGCTGGCGGTTACGAGCGGTATCGACCCCGGGTACGTACCCGGTGCGTTTTGGCGGTTAAAGCTGGTGTCAGCTGGAAGTTCGGCAGTTAGAAGATTCCCCGCACTTTGCCACCCGGCCATCCCTGATTCGACGTGCTTAAGACATGCCAGGTCACGAGCTTCTGATATTCGAGCGGGCACATGGTACATTACCTGCCGGATCCCAAGATCTGCTGCGCCCGAGCAGGCCGCCCGGCGCGCCCCGGGTACAGAGCCCCGGTGAGCTGGTCCGGCGGCCGGCCGGATCGAAGACATATTACTACTACGTAATTTGGCAGCTCAACAGATTAATCGCCCCAGGATCGAGCCCGGGACGGCCAGCCCCGCGGTAGCAACGGCTGAACCGGGCAGCTCTCGTTGCGCGGGGTGCCACGTCGGTACCAGCGTCGGACTCTTCAGCCGTTTTATATTAGTATTACTAACCTCCCACCCAACTGGTAAATATGCCAGGGCCGGCAGTGCTGGCCAAATTGTATAAAGGCTTCAACGTCACGGATCCTTGAATGCAATTTTCAAGTTCGGCTCACAAGCCGGGCAAGATTTAGCAATAAACAAGATATGCCAGGGTCTAGCGTCCAGCTCCGAGCATGTTCAAAACGTGCTCTCACATGTGGCGTGTCATGCAAGCTCAATCTGCCGTGCCCAATTGTCTTCCAATGTCCGGTCTAATACGGGATCGGAGGTGGATGTATATTGTAAACTGAACATGTGCATGAACTCTGCCAAAGATTTGCCGCCCACTGATCAAGCCCAACATGTATTTCGAAATGCAATCGACCATGTTCCAACATGTAGATCTTGCATGAAGCGCACGCAACATCAGGGTTCACCAGGCTTACTACATGCAACCGTCTTAAGTTAGTATACTATCAACTTGCTGAGGAATTAGGCGCAGCACGCGCAAAGTGGCCGCTCTACTACGGAAGATTTGCCTGACCTCGCTAATAATACCACCGATCGATATCTAGCGTGCCTTTCTTAACACCCACCTTCACCCCTTTCAAATATTTAGACAACCTTTCTGCTTGACTCATGTTTCTTACCGCCCGACACAAGTTATACTCACTACGCTTGACACTATGTGCATGACTTGCAACCAATCAGTCAACGCGGCGACACCACTTGTTTGGTTGCACGCCTTCGTAAGGCGATTATGTGAGACCGAGCGTGTTGATTACTGGAGATTTAGCAAGTCGGGAAGAATGAAGGTCTGCAACATGTTCTTTGGCTTCCCGTACTTGGACCCTCCAAAGATGTCGTGAGCTAGGATTCGGGTCATCGACTCTGTAAAGATAACGAGTAAGAACCTTCAGACTACCAGATGGCAATGCCTCGCAAATTCAAAAGCGCCCAAAAAGCTACATTTGCACAAGACGCTTCCCAAGTACCATCATTGCACAAATGATGGCAAGACTTCAAGAATGGCGGGTGATTAATGTTGACCTTGATATTGCCCACCACACGTTTCATCAAGATGTCCGTCAAAGCAGAACGTGACACAGGATGGGACCGGTTTTGTCAACCACGGTGCTGGCTCGAGCAGTCAGCAAAGTACTGCAAGTTTCGTGAGGAATATCTCTGAAGTTGACTGCTGCTTAGAAGGAACGAAACGCTTGAGAGGCTTAAGCGGCTACTCCGTCTTATAGCCTGAAGCCTGAACGTTGACTGGCTACTCTTTGTTGATCGAAGCACGTCAGAAAGAGATGTGCAGATCGACAGAATCGAGGTTGACTTGCAGAATCCAGCTTAAATGGCCAGTAAACATATCAAACAGAGGACCAGAACGGCAGAAACAACGTCCCAAAGCTTTCACCTCCCAATCCTGACAAATTTAGGTTTGATCGAATCAATTGCGAAGATACGAGCATAATTCCCGCTCGGAACATGCGGGCTCACCTGACATGTGTGTCGTGTCCCAGTAGAGGTACTCCTTTGGATTCTGCAGCGTAAGATCGGCAAAGGCGTTGTCAGTGCGAGATGAGACCGCTTAAAGGACAGTCGTTCGTCATATTTATTTGTATATGAAGGCGATCCTTATCCAGATGGTTCCATCTCACTTGATGCTGGATTCAAGTGTGCCCAAGTTCTGTTGTATAAGAGTTGATCCCCGACAGAGATTCCGTGGCAGCTGGCGTTCTGGCAGAACAAGGATTCCGTTTCCGTTGGTGTTCCGGCCACTCACCGGACAGAGAGGCACGGGCCCGTTGTAGGGGGCCGTGGTGTTCGCAAGCGCGAGCGCCAACTGAGGGCACTGCAAAGAGATGACGAAAACATGAGCGACTTCGTCGAATGACAGCATTGTGGAAGTTGCTCCAAAACAAGCTTCTTCAAGGGCTTATGGGCAGGGTTAAAGAAGGCGTTCTTCTTCGTAAGTGGCTCTGCGGCAACACAAACCTACTCGAAAGGTGACTTAGTCTCGTTACGAATTTATCAGACGTGCCGTTTTGAGCGGCTGAGAGAGCGGAGGCTCAGCTAGATGGTCGCCTGACGCCCCCTTTTTCATTTGACCAACGCTTTTTTTGTAACAGTGGATGCGTGTAGCAGCGGCAACGTTCCGGTGGCCAACAAGACATTATGGGATGCGTGGAGTCAGCCAAACATTCTTCCAGACACTCCTTTCAAAAGCACAAGCCCAGTTCCCGGGGAATCTGCAGGAAACTTGCACACGAAACTGGGGATAATCCGGGTGCGGCGATCGACATTCGCGAATCGCTCCCGTGCTTACTTCACCACGGCAATGCAGCGAAAACCAGTTAAAGCTTGACCCGTGGTCGGTAACCCACCGATAACGTAGTTGACCCGCAACACGCCCCAGTTGCGTTTACCACCCCTGCAGAACGAAAGAAAGGCCGACACCGATCATTACTCAACACTTGCAGGCTGAGAGTCGACAATGAGAACGGATCGAGATGGCACTACTACGTACACTCCCTTTGGCCTATCGATAGATTGTTCTGAACTTGAACTGGCACCAATGAATAGACTCGTTTCATGTCCAATGTTTTGTCAAGTGTGCAGGATGCGGCTTTCCTATCGGCTTAACGAAGGCGACAGATTGTGTGCTGCTTTGAAACATTGTGACGTAGACTCGTCGACTTTCAAGGCAAGAAAAGTGGCAAAACCTACACGCATTTAACGACCATTTGCAGGGCAGCTTCCGAAAGCGTACGTCAAGGCAGGAGCCAGCCAATCTCCTGCCGGATGACCAGAGCTTGTTACGTGCGTCCTCGTTTTTGGTACACAAGCATAAACTGCCATACTCTGAATCACTTTGTTGACACTGTATGCGGAAGAAGGCGCAAAGCATTTGCCTTTCGGCTCACCAAACGCGGCCGGGTTGTTGAAAACGTCCAGATTAAACTGGTAAAAGTCCCCCTGGACGAAGCTGGAGTTGAGGAGCTGTGTCGACAGCCGAGAGTTGAGCGCCGTCGTCTGGTTGACGATGTTCGAACAGAGCGCGTTGGTAAGAACCCTGCAAAGAAAGCGGGTTTCAAGAAACCAGTCTTTGACTCTTGTTCGAAAGACGTGTTTGGTCGGTTGGACGGGAGAATAACCACCAATTTCCTGCTCTTTGAACCGAGGTTAAAATTCCCGTATACTGTTCTTTAGCAAACCCAGCTAGTTTCCTGCCTTTCGGCATGGTGCAGAAATCGTGTAGTCTATTTGGGCTTCTGCGACTGGAAAGACCTTGCCGAGATTGTCTACCGACGCACAGAGCATGTAGCAGCTTGCTAGAAGCAGCTACTGGCATGTATGACCAATGCACATTTCTCCGCAAGTGTCAGGATTTTTGGTGAATAACATTCTGTATCTGTTACAGACAATGACTAACTTTTTGTCTCCATTCACGACCAACCAGCTTCCTTTCCTGATAGTTGGCTGTCAAACACTACGTATACCACGAGCCCGTTTGTTTCTTTGACACCATAACTCCAGCTTTCAGAATCCTAGTTGACGACTGATTTGCTAGGTGGACCAACGAAACGCCAACATGTCAAGAACGGCGAAGTAGGGGAGCGAACACGAGTACTGAGGTAGCGGACAAAGCGAGAGCGCTATGCCGGCAAAGCGGAACCATTCGCTCATACCAAAGCATAGCAGATAGAAGCAACCTTGAAGCAAAGGCGGAGCGGTCCTGAGACGAGCAGAACCAATGCATTCGGAGCCAATTGAAGGGAGCACAGAGCGAAGCGAGGGGCGGAGACGAAGCGTAGAATGAAAATTGTGATCCAAAGCAAAACCAAGCACGGACTGATCAGATTTCAAACAAAATTGAACACAACCCCGAAGCAAGATGGAGGGTGAACAAATCCGGACCCAAGGAACAGAAGAAGGAAGCACAAGAGAAGGACACCAACAGAACAACTGCAGCGCAGTAACAAAGTGATTCATTATTCACGCTGAGACGAAGCACCGAAAAGAAGCACAGGGAAGCGGGCGGCCCTAGACAAGGGGACCCGCATTGAGTCCTAGGAGATCGAACCAAGGAGACCTTGCACAGCAAGATGAGAGCACAAAGGAAGGCCAGCGATGACGAAATTAAGAGCTCGGCTGATTCAGCAAGAAAACTCACCCGCAGGAACCGTTGTTGTTGCGTATGGAGAGTGGGGTGCAGCCAAAGAGGCCGATGTTCATGATGAAGAACTTGCGGGCTCCCGTTGCATAAAGCGCCTGCAGGGGAGCAAGCGTTTATAATCAAAGTGGGTTTGTTTTGCGGGTTAAGGGGGGAAAAGAGAAGAACCGAACCAGGTTTCCAGCTCAGGCCAGCATTGTAACGACGTACTTGCGGGCTAACGTTGCATTTAGCGCCTGCAAAGGAGCAAGAGATAAGAATTGATTTGGGTTCCGGTTCCGAACGTTCTTTTTTGAGTCCAGAACGGGTTTCCAGTTGAGCCCAACCACTGTGACCAGAGAATTGCCAGCTCTCGAATGCAGGGGGGCAATCAAAAATGATCAGTGTGGATTCGGCAAGCATACATCTGAATAGGCTTTATCTGACAAGTACCCTACAAACGCCTATAAAGGAGTTACTTGAATTCAGTAGACCACAGTAGACCGCAGGGTTGATCCGTACAGTCCGACTGCAATGTGTCCATCAAACTCCTTTCAGAGGTGTCGCTCGACGATCTCGTACTGTGCTTATGGTCTATGGAGCTTTGCCAGAACAGCAGCAGCTCTAAGCGCGTCAAAAGCGAGGACTCAATCAAACCGCTCCATCTCAGCATAAATCTGCGCGTAAGTCCAGTCTGCTTCGAATGCGCAGCTGTCCGCCAAGCTCTAGAACCAGACCAAGCACCACACGTCATGTTCGAAGTTGTCTGCGAGGTTTCGCCGGAGTCAGCTTAAGAGGAGTGTTCAAACGCACCAAACCTCGGAATAGTCAACAACTTTTCCGAAAGGAAAAAGCTTCAACACGTAGATTCCGAGACAGTGGTCAGGACGTTGCGGGGTTGAAGAGCCTCAATGACTGCGGACACATAAAGCAAAGCTCTTCATACTGCAGATGCATCAAGCAAATTGCAAACGTGTTCCCTGATGTTAAGTTCGAAACGCACTTTTCCCCAAGCGCCCGACTTCCCACATCTCACAGCGGGCTTTCTATAAACGCCTCCAATCATGAGCGAGGCAGAAGGCTTACCCGCACGAAAGTTTCGTAGACGGCCGTCATGTTTGTAGCGAAAGCAGGGATGTCCGCTGGTGTCAAGCCCTGATTCCTGAAATTCAGAAGGTCGTTTCCCCCTGACTGGACCATGTAAATCGCCCGGCTGAAAAACTCCGGCATCGGGTAACGGGGGATCCTTTCGGGGGGGTAGGTCGAGTTGAAACCTGCCCAGTAGGCTCTCGCATCTGCTTGGAACTGGATAAAGTTGTCGACCTGTGAGGGGGGAGGAAGATTCACGGAGGTCTTAGAAGCACAGACTGTGGTCAAACGTGATTGATGGGCTCTCCCCGCTGCCAGAGAATGAAACGAAAGGAAGATTTGTAAAGGGAGATCTCCACATTGAGCGGTGTTCAGATCATGAAGCTTGCAAGCACTTTGGGGAGCAAAGCGCTACAGAGAAAGATTCTGCAACCATGTCAAATGGACGACCAGATGTGTAGTCATTGACGGCAACACAGTCAGGGAACTGGCAGACAACAAAATGAACCATAGGGTTTTGTGGAAACTTGATTAGGAGAAAGAACGCATTCAAGAGAGCATATGCTGACGACGCACAGTGAAACTTCCGATATCCCGTCTCTACGCTGGGGCAAACGTCCAGGCGAATCTACAGTGGAACGACCTGACATGCTAGTTACGACGCCAATTTTCTCCAATCCGCTTGAGGTGGGACTCCCTAATACAAAGGAAGATCACAATGTTTGATGCATCTTGCACAGGATTGCTGAAGGAGGTGTTTTTTTGGGGGCAGCGATCGGCAACCCTTTGAACGAAGTAATTGCATTAATGAACAAAATGAACAGAATGGATGAACCAAATGGATGAACCGAATGAACCCATCTCCACGCCTCAGCTGGATCCCCCCCAATTGAATGCACGTCGATGTCCACGTTCGGAACCGCTAAACCCCGGATGAGAGCGCAAAACTATGTCATGCAGGCTTCTTACCTGCTTGAGGAGAGGGATCCCTCGGAAGCCGTCCGAGTCCCCGGTGTCATTGAAACGGCCGCTGGAGGCAGAGGCAAAGCTGGCGCCTTGGTAAAAGTTTCCGTTCGGCGTGAGGCTGGGCGTCAGGAAAGGCAGGCCCAATGCTTGCGCTGCAAGGGGAGGAGAACAATTTGTCAATCAGACTTTCCTTTTGCTTGCTTCACAATGTAGGACAAATTGGCTCAGGTCTCTCAGGAGCAATCGTCAGGAGCACGTCTCGGCTTGAAAGAAAGCTGTGATGCCGCAAACAACGGCGAGTCCTTTGCTGAGCAACTGGTTAAAAAAGAGACCTGCTTTGGATCTTGCGAGTATCAAGCTTGAAGATCAGGGCAAGAGGATGGGCTGAAGGTGAAGGAGAGGCGGATCGACTCGATCCGTAAGGGAGCCAGATTTTGTGAGAAATGGAAAGCCGCGTTTGCTTTGCACTTGAGTCGTGCTCTGGCTTAGAGGTCTCATGTTTTAACAGAGTCTCTTATAATACACGGAATGGACCACCTGTATGAGGGTCTGCAACCCTTCGCTCTTTTCCCCTTTTATTGTTGGACGCGCAACACGGCGATATTACATGCTTGATCCTGTGTCAAAGTTAAGGACGTGCTAGCGCTTGCAGTCAGAATGTGCAAATTTGTGTCAGGGTTTCTTTGAGGATTTGTCTTGGTTACATTCGGAGTACCTGCAACACATTCGGAGTACTTGCAAGGAGTAGGTTGTGCTTCAGCGAGGCAGCTAACCAAGACCAGCTGATATTCTGAGGTGCATGTGGAGAATGTTGGCAAGAAAAGGAAGCTTAGGTAGGTTGACAATCTCCGCAGGACAAGCTTTGGCAAAGGCAGCAACTTGAGGACCTCAGTACAGTCCTCAATTTCCCAAAAACTTCAAACATCATTGCAGTTGAGTCTCTAGTGCGCTGCTGGTTCCACAAAGATCAACGACCTTGTCTGCAAGTTCAAGAGCAAACGCGCCTGATGCTCAAACTTCTGTGCATCAAGATTGACTTTGTAGGGGGAAGTGAGAACAAAACCAGGAGGCAAACCCTGGGGAGCAGTCAAACAGAGAACTTGGTATGATCCAGACTTCGGGACAGCTCGTGCAAAAGGGGCATTTTGCTAAAGCCAGCGATGCGAAAGAGGGAGCTCGAACCACCTGAATCTGCTCGCTTGAGAATTCACATTCTGCGCATTGCTTCATAAATGGTGCTCTGCAACGCAATGACATTTGTACCAGATGAAAAGAATTCCAAATGTGTGGAGTGTCTCTCTTTTTCGCCCAGTCCAAAAGTCACATTAGACGAACCTTCCAGAGGAGTTTAAATTGGAGCAAATGAAACTTCCTCAGAACTTGAAAACAAACAGGAACGCTGCAAAATCCAGAAAGACATCCAAAAAGAGGAACGGTTTCCAGCTCAATAAACAGTTGCAGAAGAACGTCCAAATCCTGAACTCGCTTCATTCGCCAATGTTTGAATACTTTTTGCAGATTGTGGCAGAAATACAAGGAAGAGCAGAGAAAGAGGCGAGAATCCGCTGGCACCGCAGTCAGTAAGAAAGTCGGAAGGCAATTCAAACCGTCCACAACCTGAGTCCACTCCCAACCACACAGAAGGTCAGCCTTCTAAGCACAAGTCAAAGATGATCATGAAGAGTGATCCAAGTACGGACTTACCGAAGAAATCTGCAAAAACGCGGCCGTCGCTGAACCGCCCCGTCAGGTTGTAGAAGCTGGTCCCAAAGGGGTAATGCTTGGTTGAGTTGTCATGTCCCAGGTAAAGCACGTTTCCAACATCTTGGCCCCCATCACCGAAGGAAAACAATGCGGGGACACTGGGGTAGAGAGAGTAGGGAGGTCCCGATGCAGACTGGAAAGCGTTGGTGGAGAGGAGACTGGGTGCGCTGCCCGTGGGGAAGCTAACGTCGGCTAGGAGCTCCCGGTTTGGCAACGTGCTTGCTGGGCCAAAGAGACTTGTGACGAGGACAAGAATCAAAGCTGCGATGCTTACTTTAGGAACCATGGTTGTTCAGGGAAAAACACGGTGGTTTGGAAGATACTTTATGCGGAGTGCGACAGATGTTGGGGTTTATTGTGATAATGGAGCCCCTGCCTTTGAACAAAAGCGATTCTTGATATCGTCGTGTCACGTGTACACACTCAGCTTTCGTTAGAATTTGCTGCCAGATGTCACTATCTACATGCTTCAGAAACTCCTCCAGTGTGTAGCATTGCAAATGCAGCCTGGATCACTAACCCGTTTGACAGATCCTTGCTGTGCCCAGCCGATCCTTCTCAAAGCTTTCCTGTCTACGATGTAATCAACTGCAAGCTGGGGAAAAAGGTTTCCCTTGCCGGCTCCTCGTCTCAAACGGGCACTTTGCCTGTTCAGCAGCTCCAGCTGGTTCAGAGCTGCCATCCGGCAAAATTTCGAGAGCTCTCCTTGAACTTGAAGTCAAAGCTTGAGGGCTTTCAAGAAGAAACCATTTCGCACTGAACGGAGACAATGTTCACCGACATGGCAACAACCGACAGCCTGCAATCTGCTCAACAATCTGCAAACCCTGCCCGGCCAGACTGAGACAGGCTCAGACAGCCTGGCAGAGGCAGAGGAATCGGAACACTCTCGACTCTCGTGGAACGTACTTTTAAAAGTGCCGTCTGACCTTAGATATGCCCGGGAGACGGGAAGGGTTAGAATTATAGTTTGGCTCTCGTCGGCTGGGCCCGGTACTAAGAGCACGTTAAAGCATTTGGGTTAGGGCTTGTTTCAAGCACCCCGATTACCCAAATCTTGCGACACTTGCCTGTTAAAAAGAGGTGATATAGCCTCACATAGGGAAGAATTTTACCAGTGCTCACTGCTGTGCAAGAGTCTGACACGCGCCCAATGATTCGTCGTCATTTACAACTGCCTGGGGCCCTGAGGTTCAAATTAGAGATTCCGCAACTGCCGGAGGATCTCAAAAAGCAGGGCGACGTCATAAAAGCTCACCGATGGTCGATCGGACGGCTTGAATACGCTTTCCCAGATGTACTTCCCACTTTTGACGTCGTCAGTTCAGTTTATGAAATTCACGAATCTCATCGTACCGGTACGTTGCGCAAACCATGCATGCACAAAACCGCCTAAAACCTCGGGCGGCCGTGCCGTACGGCGTCATCATACGGTCATGCAATTGAACCGTGCTGCCGGCCAGCGCGGCCGCGCAGAAAGCCGGGAACTGAGCAACTAGGATGGTGACGCGGCCGCGACGTCATCGCGCCTCCGGCCGCATGCATAGCAGTCGGCCCGCCGGGGAAGTTCCAGTTCAACAGTCTGGACGTGTTTCAACTTCCAACCACCTTCAAATCGATTTAATAGCGAGGAAAGCGCGTACTGGCAGCTCCCAATTCACAAGCTGCACTTCTTGGTCCATAACATGGAAAATAACCGAATTCTCATTATGCCTTGCGTCATTGATACGTCCCCTCATTGCATGTGTCTCACGAGGATGCCAGCTGGCGCACATGATTGTAAGCTATACCCTTGCACCTTACTTTGACAGTTCGGCGCCCCTGCAGGTCCCAGGCCCTTCGGTTGATATCAGAACGGGATCAGAACCTTGCTAGGGAATTGCTTTAATTATTGCTACAAATGCGGATCCGGCAGGGGAAAATGTGGGGAAAATAGCTGGTCCCGGCTGATTCGTGGGTGATACAGTGTATTCGAATTGACACTTGGTCTCGCCGGCCGCTATTTTCGCTCAGAATGAGTAATCATGTCAGATTGGAAGCGTCGCTGAGTCAATGTCCGGGCCAATGGGAGCGCCGCCACCTGTACTTGATCCGTTCGCTCAATGATCAAAGCTTTACGACACTTTTGATCGAAGCCTTCGACTACTGGCCAGAGCTAGCCGAATTGACCAGTGTATGACGTATAATCTTGAGTCGTTGCGCGTCAAAGTTAAACGGGCCGGGCCAGGTATCTGCAATGTGGCGCCCGAACTCATTTTGCATGATATGATCTGATGCGGACGAGGTGATCGAAACCTTTCACGTACGACCACTGCACCGAGTGCAGTGTGCGGAGGTACGTCTCTTCCATAAGTCAAACGTTGAAACGTCCAGCAATCTTGTCGATTTTCCAGTTTTAAGTTCCGCGGTACGTTTAACGCGCCGTCAAGTCAGCAATGTTGGGACTTTGACTGCACCTCGAAGTTCAGGCTCTGAGAGTCTCTTGTCCATGATGTCGACTTTCAGCATGAGGGTTGGCCCTGGAACCGGCATTTTTTGGGTTTGGAAATCCCAGATTGCGGGCCTCAAATAAGCTGAAATTCCAGATTCCTAAGATCCAAGAATGCCAGATTCCTAAAAATAAGCCTCTAAAATGTTGGAAAAAGCTCTCAGATTTTGGAGAACTTCTGGATGCCAGATTTTTAGTTTCTGAAAGTTAGAGATGCCAAAGTCCTTAGAGATGCCAGATTCCTGGTCTCAAAAATTGGAAACTGCCGATGCCAAGATTTCGGTTCCAGGGCCGATGAGGGAAGTCTTTTGACTGGGAAATTGTAACTTGCCCTTTCACCAGTCAAGCGGGCCAGTGCCATCTTCTTAAACGAGGTCCTCTGGTCGAGAAAATGGCAACAGAAAGAGGCATCGCACCCGGCGGTTCACTATAGGCACGTGGTTTCAGGGCCGTATACGTATGTCATTGGCAGACCCTGAACCAGCCGTGACGTTTGTGGGCTCTCTGCTACTAAACACAATGAGGCAAGGCTGACCAGCCTTGTAGTATAGCTATTCATCAGCGGTTTCGAAAGGCATCATGGATTCTTGACAAGCAGACTTACCGTTGCACGATTGCAGATTATTTTTACATACATAAGCACGTCGATACCTGATTGGTTGGGCGGCCGCCGTCTATCTCCTGGGCGCTGCTTAGTGACTATACTCAGCTATGCTGGCTTGCAACTTCGCTCCGTCGCCATTGGGCCTGACGTCGCCCCGCTTTCCACACTGACTTGCTCGGACCGTTAAAGTCAGCTTCGATTTAATCCAGAAACCTTCTACACCTCCAGAGCTTTGGGACGCATCTGCAAGACGTTTCACTATACCCCGACTTTGCCAAGTTGATACATCCTTGGACGGATCATGGACGAGGTTTCCACGCATGTGACGCATGTATCGAGGCTGCGACTCAGCTTCGAACGTCTCTGGCATTCTGACCAGAAAGTTTCCGGACCTACGCGACTTCGTCAACTCGTTTTCTTACTTCCCTCCTTCGCTTCCTCCGCTCAACCGGTCCCTGAATCTCAAAAGCGCTCTCCGGGTCACCCGTTCCCCCGGGCGACCCACATCCTCATTACTCCCGGCTTCTCCGAGGCTATTCACATCAGTCCCTTCTCCACTTCCAGTGCCCTCTTGTGGAGTATTCACACCAGCCAACTCGGCCCGGTTCGCATCCTCGGACAACAGAAACTCCGCGCTTATGTCGTCGTAGTGCTGGCGCCAGTTCTTCCCGAGGAACTCTTCCGCGATCTTCTCGTCGACCAAGAATTCACCCCACTCCTCGACGTCCTCTGCCTCGGCCAGTGTGAACGCGTCCTCGTCGAAGGGGCCGTTGTACGAAGTGCTGATCTGGAGATTGTTCGCGGAAAGGTCCTGCAAGAGGTAAAAGGGGGCGCCTTTTCTTGCACGGTTCTGCCTTGTGGTGTCGGACCCATCTGGGCGCGAGCTTATAATGGAAAAATGAGCCGCCGTACGAAAGTCATTTTGTCAAAGCCGTAGACGTCGTCTCGATGCGGTCCCGATTGGGTTCGGAATGCCTTGCTGCACACAGGGGAGCGACTTCGACGAGGTAACGTGGCACCGTTTGACCAAAGATCGGCTTTCCCTCCGAGAGCAGAAACAACAATTCCCATTCAACATTCTGCTTTCCTGAAAGGCTACCATCAACGCGGCCTTACTGAGAAGGGCGCGGATTGATTTTCGGCTCAACTCCTTTCGTCCACCGAGGGGCGCGAGGTACCTCTATCAGTGACCAAGAGAAATTCAAAACGCGTTCCGCCGGGGAGGACTTCTGCTCCAAAAGGTGTTGTGATCCCGGAAGCCAAAAGAATCCGACAGCGTTTTCTTGTAACATTCAGTGGGCAACACGTCGAAAGGACGTCTGCTCGTATGACGGAACTTTCGAGGACCAGTTTCTTCAGCCTTGAGCTCCTACCGAACAACTTTCAAGTCAGCGCATGAGAACGGGGACTTATATGCAGACCAGGACTATCTCGAGACGGGTGAAACGGCCATGCTATCAAGATAGGAACTTACATCTCTGCCAAAGATGTTCGAGACGGTCTCGTCATTTGACTGCTCAAAAGACACAGAAGATAACAACACACAGCGGTTCACCTTTTTTGGTGTTAGATGACTGTTATGAAGAAGTGGACTTGACCGTCCAAAGAGAGTGCTGAAGATCGAGCATCTGATGAGTTCTTCGGTTTCTTCTGCCCAGCACATTCAACCAGGTTAAGCTGCTGCCAGCATTAACATGCGACGTCATTCTTGAATACATTGAGCATTATCCTTTTAACGATGTGGGTTCAGTTGCTCATCAGCTGGTTGCGAAGCCTTTGCTTTAAAAGTCCTCTATATTTGCTCACTCACTGGCGAACACTTCAGGCGCCCTTGACTGTACCACAGCTTGGATGAATACGTTTTCGTAGGCCATGCATGAGTTTTAGCTAACAGCTTACACTAGTATCCTTCGACGATAAGTAAAAAACTAACCATGCTATAACCCGACCTTCTCACCTGGTCCTGGAGCTCCTCCTGGATGGCGCCAGCTGAGCTCTCCCCCTTCTGTACTGACACCGTTGCGCCATCCGCCAGCTCAGGCGTTAACGCAGCTTCCCCCGTTGTGTCAAGGCTGTCTGGACTGTTCGCTACAGCTGATTGACTCGCCTCTGGATCGGCGGACGCGTCCCTTGCCACCTCGGCAAAAATTTTGGACTTTGCAGCGGGCGTCAGATCACTTGTCCCCTCAACTGTGACGTCGCTAGAGGCTATGCCTTCGAGATGCTCTTGACTAGACGTTTCTGAGGAAAGCAATGGTATACTGCCGTCCGCAGGCGCAGCTGTCGTTTCCTCTTCTAGGTGGAATGCTTCTACCGTGTTATCAACAGCTGTGCTTGTGGGCACTTCCCCATCAACGGCTGCGATCGCGGGCAGCCCTCTATCAACGGCTGTGTTTACAAGCGTTTCCTCGTTGACTACTGCGCTTCTATGCGTCTCTTCTACAGCCAGGCTCAATTCTTTGCTGCTCTCAACACTGTTGACGCTAACCTCAACATTCCCCTGTGACAAGCTCTCTTCCGGGTTGATTGGCTGTGTAAGTGTTTCCATGCTTGGTAGAAACGCATCCCTTGGGACTTGCAGGCGGCGCGCGGGGCTTGCCTCGACTGGCTTGCTTCCTGCTGCAGCGCTCAGGAGCACCACCAGACCAATCATCCAGAAGTCCCTCGATCTGCAGCAAAACTGGGGCAGTCTCGCGCATCTGACAGATGACAAAGACCTTCTATCCCTTCCTCTACAAAACGCCATCGCTCGCCTTCCCTAGATCAGGGGCTATGAAGCCTACCGTTTTCAGCTCCCGCCCCCTATATAATGACCTCGATTAGAAACACGAAAAACGCTCTCTGAAATATCTGAGATGGTGTCGACTCAGAGGTTCAACACAGGGGGCTAGCTCTAGTGTCTCAGGGCCAACTTGACGGCCTGAAGTGATAGCTGCAAGTGCTGTCTGAAGGTTTGGTCTATAACTTCAGCCCGAAAGGTGTGCTCTAGGTTTATTCAGCAGTGAACAGACAAACAGACGTCCCTGCATTGAACACGTCAGTGAAGCACAGCGTCTTGCTGGGCACCTCACAATCTCTGTGCCCCAATATTACTGGTCTGACTGTTCTGTTGCTGTGAGCGTCACTTGGCTCCACTATAGAATGAGCGGTCAGCATTCGCAGGAACTTAATACTATGCTCGCCTGCTATCGATACTTTATTCGTTCAGATATTCAAGTTACTAGGCATACTATGATCGAAGAGTGAGACAAGTACTGGCCCTCCCCTTATGCTCTTTCAGTCGATGTTATTTCATTACGCATTGAAGGTCAGCAATCTTGACCCGGACCACCTGCTGCTGAAAGTTCTGCATCGAGAGAGTGCTCACAACATTGGGTTCGTCGAAGCTAAAAAGCGTCCTGTGGACAGATGACCTTTCCAGGACCTTTCCAATGGAGCAGAAGTTCGATCTTCTATGTACCGGTACTATTACTACTACTAGGTGTATGTATCTAGGTAGTACCACCTGGCACCTGTACTCGTGCCTAGATACTGACTACGTTTGATCAACATTAGTACTGCATGGACTCGGAGTCTACAGTACTAGACCCACAGTAGATCCCCTATTTGTACAATGGTTCCAAGTTTCCGCGCAGGCTGCGCGGCCGCTGACCGCCGCGCCTGCACCTAATCTGATAACGCTGTAGGGCTTCCGGGTCTCGGCGGGGTTCCTACAGTGGAAGATCGGAGCTCCGCCGTACAGCGTATTGGACAAACTTTACTCTGTGCGCGCGCCCCCCAAGCACCACAATGGCGTCAGCCGTTGCAAACGTGTCAGAATACGGGCGAAAAGCGCCTGTGGCGTACCTGGCAGGTACTGCCGCGTGGTCTGCGCTGCTGCTGCAGGCTATGTACTGCAGGAGTACCAAGTACAGGTCTATCGTATGATAGGTACCCTAGATCCTAATAGAGCAAGACCTTGATATGTACACTAGAACCTAGGTCAAATGTAAGCCTACAGGCCTATAAGCCTATAGGCCCTTCTAAAGGCAGAGCTGAGGACATCACAATGAGACTTAGTCCTAGTCCGCCGTTGAGCGTCTGGTACATACCGTACATCTAGGATATTGAAAGAGACCATACGCTAGTTGCATTATGAAGCAACCGCCTAGGCTAAGGTTGGATTACTGCTTAAAGGTCAATGTGTGAACAATGAAGTGAACATTGTGCATCATCACATTTGCTCAGGAGCTGGTGCCAGCAAACAAGGCGCTGCGGAAAAGCGCGACGCTTTACCTTTGCAACGTAGAGCTCTGAACATTGGGAATCGCATTGCGCTGCTTGCAACGGACCTCACAGGAAGTTCTGGATTCAGAGAGCAGCAGAGAAGCAATGCAGGTGGAAATCTAGCGACGTAAGATTCAGTCAGGAATCCCTGCTGAGGATCGGATTGCGAGACAGGAGGATCTATTTGAGCTACTTGTTATTGGGAGCCTTTTAAAAACACCATAAATGCTTCGACATTTGTACACGGAAGAGGGAGCTGCTGCATACGAGGGAGGTTTCCTTTTTGGACCATGCGCCGGGCATCTGTGCTGCACGCTTCAAGCTTCTGAAGCATTCGAGCATACAGGATTGATGCATAAAAGCATAAGCGATGAAAAGCCGCTTATGGAAACTGAGCATGCCCTCTAGATCTACAACGCCATCATGAGTTGGCAAACGGAGACGGGAGTTTTAGACAACAGAAGCGGGTGAGAAAGCAGCTTTGAGCAACTTGGGGTGAGAAACCAAGTGTACGATAACCCCTTGGCCTGCTCGGGAAGTCAATTGCCAGATCTTCTTTGACTCAGCAGTAAAACTGGACTACACCAACGTTAGAGCAGGTTGCTAGAGCAGACACACAAAAGCAGATTGCAGCGACGGCAGCATGGGGGCGCTTGAGGAGAAGCAGGGGGGGTCTCATTTCATGGTCGATCTCACCCCCCGGAAGGTCCCAGCGGGGACCATGTCCCCCCGCTTTCTTGAAAGTCCCAAATTTCGCATCCCAGTCCATCTGAAAACGGGCCTCCACACGTTGAAACACACCTTGAGTCAGGGAGACCGGTGGAGAGGGTTTGTGGATCGGTTGCGATTACAGGTGAGTGACGCTGAAAGAAGGGTTTCTGCAAGGCAGGAGTGGTTAGTGCGAGTACATGCTTCAGTGTTGTGCAAGCAAGCTGGCAGGCTTACACCCTGATATTGACCCCTGCTGTCAATAGGTCAACGCGCAGGTATAAGCAGGGTCACAGCTTCGTAGCTTGCCAGCAAGGTTTCCGCTTGACCTGCATTGTCTTTACTTTAGCATACCATGTAAGGTAGCTGCGGACATCTCGACTTTGCGCGTCATCAACAGCAGGCCCGTCTCACTTTACTGCAGATCCCCTCAACCACTATTGCTCTAGCTCTGAGAAAGGCTCTCACGCAGAGAGTCAGCAGAGCGTTGCTGTGCTCTAGTTTGATGCCAGTTGATGCAACGCCATCCAAGAAAGTGGCCTCATTCTAGTTGTCTTTCCCCAGGTCCTTTGCGTGTTGGTGGTTCTGGCAATGAGCGGGGTCACATTGTGGATGGTCCGCGATCGGCAGGTTTTGCTGGGGGAGTTGGTCGAGGCAAAGGAACTGCAGTTGAGCTGGGAAGCAGGGCGCCGGGGGCCAGTGTTGTGCAGAGACGTCGAGGAATGGAAGGTGAGCTATCATGATCAATGTAGTTTATCTCTCCAACATTTGAATATGTTTTGTGAAATTTCGGAGTGCAGAAAGCAAAAGGGAGTTCCACTTAGCTAAAAGCAGGAGCGGAAAGCTAGGGCCGGTGCTGTGCAGAGACATCGGGAATGGAAGGTGAGCTCTTTTGGGTCTCTAAAGTTGCAGAATCCAATTTTCCGAGAATCTTCTTTTTCTCAATTATGCAATTCAATATCAAGCAAAGAAATTGCATTTGAGCTGGGAAGCGGGGCGTCAGGCCGGGGGCAGTATTGTGCAGAGACGTCTGAGAATTCAGTTGAGTTCATTTGTCTTCTAAACGACTTTGCTTCCAACCTGCAAATCTGCTTTTTGAAATTCTGAGCAATGCTTAAACAGAAACAAGAATTGCAGCTTGTTTAAGAGGCTGAGCGGTAGGGGCTGGTCAAACGGCTGGAAGGTCTTTGAAATAGTAAAGTCTTGCGTTTCAAGGTTAGCGCTTATGATTCTGAGTGTCACGGAACACTTAATGCAAAGGTAAAGCTGCACCTGAGTTGCAAGGCAACAGCAGGGGACTTGGGAAGGATCTGGAGGATTCGCCGGTGATTGTATGCAGGTGGCGCTTGTCAGTATTTTACAAAGTGCTAGCTTGACATCTTATGGGAAATCCTTGGAGATCCAAAGTCTTAGGATCCGGCAGAGCTAGACGAACGGTTGTCAGGCAGACTCAGCTTAGGTCAGGCTAAGCCGAGCTGTGGAGCCAGAACAACAATCACAAAAAACCGATGCAGCACGATTGAAAGGCGGGCCAATACGGGCCAGTCTCTCGCTGGGACGTGAAAACCAGTAGACAACGACTTTGGTTTTGGATCTCCGGGTTTGCGGTTCAACCGTTCTTGAAGCTTGGATATTCGTTGACTTCGGAGCCAAGGGATGATGTTTGTACTGTAAAGCGCTACTGAAAGCTTCTGAAAACGTCTCTGCATATTCAGGCAGTTTCTCTTCACTTCCGCGCCTTTTGCCACTCTTCTAGAAAGGCTTTAAACATGTGAAGCTTGCATTAGGACACACGCCTTCTTCCCCGTTACACTCTTTCACGGGGTCTCGTAAGAACGACGAAGCACAGAATAGGTCCGAGCTCGTCGACGGAAGTTACAAACAGGAGAAAGAAACACGTGTAACGATGACCTCAGCAGCTGACGTCAGCATCTCTCTCGCTTCTCGCAGGGGCTGGTGGACGAGTACCGGCGGCAGGTGGAGCAGCTCCAGCTACAGCTCGAGAACCAGCGGTCGCAGCTCAGGGGTGAGATCATCCGCCCGCTGACGTCACTTGAGGTGCTGACGTCACGTCTTCGAGCTGACGCTTGTCTTTCGTTGGCGTGACCGACCTCCTTGCTATCCCTTTGCGAGGGGAGTATTGCAGAGCACGTCTCTTTCTCCTTGCTGAGGCTTAAGGAGAATAGACTGGTGTGAACTAATATTACTGGCCGAGTTTGTCAGACCAACGCCAATGTTGAAACTGCTTTGATCTGTTGTTGCGGCCACGTCGGAAACCGCGCTCTCTTCTTACCAAAGGTGAATGTCGACCTTGGTTTACCATGGAAGACAGCCCTCGTTCTTGCAGTAATATTCGGTAGATTCAATTTACGACTTTGCAGATGGATTGCTCAACCTGCGAGCTAAACCCGGTTCATGCACCGGGTTTTGCAGTCCAGTGACGTATTTCCTCTCTGCGTTTGCAGATGGTTTGATAAACTTGCGGGCTAACCCAGTTCATCGGGAGCAGGGCGGGGACCGGGCTGAGAGCGAGTTGCAGGAGCTGAGGTCGAAACCGTCGACGTGAGTGTTTTGACCCGAAAAGTACCTTCGTTTACGTCACGAGGATCACCCTTAGTTGTCGACAAGTTGTAAATCGGAGAACAGGTTGATAGTCTGGACCGGTTCACAACCATGACGTCTTCATCGGGCTCGATTCGTCCCGCTTGCTTTAGCCACACCGACTTGATAAGTTGGGTTAAATCAAAACTGGACGGCAATTCAAACGATTACGACGGCGTACAAAGCCTGCCAATCATACATACGAAGCACACGTCTGAAGGTTGAGGTGACGTTCGCGGTTGTCTAAAGTCAAGGTCAACATCCAAGATTGAATGCTCGCAGTTTTCTTTTCCGCTTCCATGTCTGATACACCCTGTTAACAGTCATCATAAAATGATTTTCCGCTGCAGGTGTTTCGACTCGGACTTCTACAAGGGCCAGCACGCTCACGGCCAGCACTGGTCGCACGAGGACGCGTGGCACGACTTCTTCGCGCAGGGGTACCGCGCGGGGCACGCCTTCACCTTCCACTGCTGACGCGAGCGTGACGTGACTAGACTGGGGCGCAGGTCGGGATCGGGAGCCGGAAGCAGGTTCCCCGAATGATGTCAGTGGCAAACGAGAGCTTATACTGGGCGGCTTGGCAGAAAAGCCAAGTTGGCTGACAGGTATTACGTGAATGGGCATGCCGTCACCAGCGGCAAGGGAACCAAGGTGCTGACGCAAGCAAAACGTCGTCCATTCATATGATGTGCAAAAGCGGGGCCCATGAAAAGACGGCGGAATTAAGAGTAGTGATATTGCACGCGGTGGATTGAGAGCGTTGTAGAGCTCTCAGCGAAAGGGAGGGAGACGCAAGAACAATTCTATGAATGTCCGAGAGGTAGCTTGCTGTAGGCCTCTGTGCATGCTACTTTCAGCAAAGACTGCATCGTAACGAGTGGCAGTAAACACTGCTCAGTCAGATGTCTTCTCGTCGATGTGTGCGGCGAGGTTGAAACCCGAGATCGAGGTTCTGGCACGCAAGCAACGCGGTCATTTTGAAGGCGATGCCCGCTGGGAGTGCATCCTGAGCCAGGTTAAGAACGTCAGGTTGTGAGAGCTTCGTCTTCCACGCATCGCATCACGGTCCTTTACCACAAACGGTCTTCCAGCCGGTGTCCCATTGAAAGACGGCTCCAGCAGAGTCCGTCCGCATATTTAAGAAAGGCTCATCGTTCTCGGACTCATCCATACGTTGAGCTGGCCAGCTGCAATCCCAAGTCGGACGGCGTGGGCTCAATTGACGGAATGTCGTCTTCGCCAGCAATGCGCTTAAGCAAGTAGGAAAGTCGAGCTACTAGAGAGAGCTACAAAGGTGGGCGCTGAGCGAGCCGCGGTCGGTTCATTGAGCTTGTTACGCGAGATTGGATAGACATCATATTAGGTATTGATTGGCAGGCGGCTGCAGTCACTGAGTTTCTTATCGACCAAACAAGGCATGCACATGCTGTACCAACCACACTCTTATATCGTCACAGGTCAAGGCAGTGCTTTCGTTATGAAGATTGATCTGATCATGCATGTATCTCAGAACATGATGGATCTCCGCAGGTCGCAGCCCAAGATTCAATGATTGAAAATGCAGCATTGAAGGGGCCGGCGGCGCTGCCCGGAGCGGCCGCGCGCTAGAAGGCTGTTTTCGAATGAGTCCAATTCTCAACACTGGGGCCGCCATTAACATCAAGGCCAACCTCAACACAGGCCATTCTCGCGGATGATTAGTTGCATCATCTTTCACTGATTTTCATTTGTTCATGTTTCGAAGTGTAAACTGCCTGGCATGATGCATGTAAATATATATAGCGGTCACTAGATCATAGTATATGGCACCGCATGTCAAACGTTTTCGTTGTCGGATCAGATCGAGTCGGATGTTTGTGCAGAAGGAACTTGGAATTACCGCGTCTCCTATAAAGACCACCTTTGATTCGGGCCGGGCCGGTCCTCAGCGCGGATCGTCTCTCCAAGTGTCCTTCACCTACTGGCGTTGTTATCAGTAGAGTAGCTGTCGAATTGCCAATCATTGAATCTAAGAGGAGTCAGTGCGGCGATCATTACGAAGTAAGTCAAGTTGTGCTAGCTATTGAGGGCAACCCTGGCACGTTATTAGCTATAGGACTTTAGAACGAGAAGGCGCCGCTTAGTGCGAAGTAAAGCGGCAGTTGGCGAGTACGTGCTTGGCCCTCGCATTATCCATTCGATGATTGACGTCAAGCCCGAAAATCGTTTGAATCTAATTGAATCAAAATAGCCGTAGCCAGTATGGCCACGGGCCTGCTTCTCACGGGATTCACAAATGTTTGAGCTCTCTATATGTCAGCTGATTATTCATTTCGTACATTCGACGTTTCCTCTACTCCCGAGTACTATAGAGTTCTAAAACCGCCGCTTTATATTTTTAATAGTCTGACAACAAAGTACAGTACAAACTGTCTCCCGAATGTTTGTACAAAACGGCTAGTCTATTTGAGTCCGTATCCGAAGGGCCTTGAAAACAACAACAACTATGCACATATCCGCAATTTGCAAGATGCTCAAAGGTGCAGCTAATGCCGCTTGAGCCAATCAAAACGCCACGAATTGGCTGCTTCTTTCCGCCTCTTCCCAAGCCTGCTTCACCCACTCCTACGGGCGAGGCGTGCTTGCCTCACGACTATCGTTAAGACTCTTTCTCTGGTGGCTCTTTGACTTGTGGAACCCACAACCTTCTTCGAGTTTTTATACTAAGTTTTGGGATTCAATTTGAAGGTTTTGGGTATATGGGGTTCAAGCGAGTTCCATTCTCTCCCTCAGCATCTTCAGCCCCAGCACCCTCTCAGGCTCAATCCTTCGGATCTTCGTCAACGGGTTTGGAAGTTCGAGGCGTTTGTGCTTTCAAGATTTAGGCAAGTTCTACTCTCTCCTTGAGCATCTTCAGCCCCAGCACCCTGCCGAGCGCCATGATCGTCGCCATGGGATTAGTCCCGGGGACGTCTCTCAGCACCGACGCATCCATGACGCGCAGTTTCTCGACGCCCTTCACTCTGTGCTCATCGTCAACCACCTCCCCGACGCGGCACGTGCCGTGCATGTGCCAGCACGTGCACACCGTGTTGCGCAGCCACGTGGCGGCCTCTGATGCGTCGTTCGGGTCGGGCAGCAGCGGCAGCGCCCCGGGGTACTGCCCCGGGGGGAAAGCGGCGAGCGCCGGCGCGAGTTTCAGCAAAAACTGCGGCACGGTGTCGACCTTGAGTTCGGACACGGGCTTGGACGCGAGCAGGGCTTTGAGCGTCCGAATGCCTTCGATTCCGGACGCCACGTCAGCGGGGTCCGTGAAGTAGGGGTAGTCGATCGACGGCGTTGCTGCGGGGTCCGTGGAATCCAATGTGATGGCGCCACGTGTCTTGACGCGGTAGAGCTGCGGATAAGGAAGGAGGACATTCAGTTCTCATGCGTCACGCATGCGTCATAATCTCGCGTCATCACCGGATACAGCCGCAGAAAAGAAAGAGAGATTCAGTCCGCTTGCGTCACGCTCACGTCAGCGTCTCGCGTCGTCATCGATCCAAGGAGATCGCGATATAGATCGCGATGTACAGATAAGAGAGAGAGGGGAACATCGAATCCGCATGCGTCACGTATGCTTCACCGTCTCGGGTCGCGAGTGCTTGGGCGAACATTCCAAAAGAACGCGTTCAGAAAAGCTTGTCTGGACTCCGCACTTCACAGACCCAGAGTTGAGCGGAAAGATCATCTCGGAGAGAGAACTGCAGACAAGCTCTTCCTGATACTGCCAGCCGTTTCGAAGCTGGATACTGCCAGAACTTTGAATGAACGTTTACGTGGTGGTAAACGGACTCAATCGATTTCCAATCTAGATAGAAATTGGCGGAGCTTGCTGAGCTGGTAAAAGCATAATCTTGCGGCTGTCCGGGCCTTTCTCTTGTTCCGTCACAAGTGATTGATTCGGCGCAAACAAGGTTCCGACGGCGAGTTGCCTCTTCCTTGTACTCTGCCAAGGACGATCCAGAAGCAATAGCCCCAGTCATTGGAATGTGCCGTCGTTCGACCCTACGTCGGCCAGCTTCGACACTAATATCAATCGAGAAAGCTCCTCCGGATTCAATCATGATTCTGTCCCACAAATCTACACTCTCGCACTCGTTACCCCCCAACTCACCCCACTCGTCCGTAACGTTCACTAAATCGTTCGAAATCGTCAAAACGTGACTCTTTACTGCGCCCACCTCAGCTTTGATCTGAAAGCGAAAGCCGCTGTCTTTTTTGGGGGCTTTGTGGGGTATATTCCACTTCCGGCGACACAGAAGCCCCTACACACTTGTTCTGGTCGCCGTATGCCTTTGACGACAAACATTTGAGAGCAACATCGAAGTGTGGCGCGCATCGTATTGAAATTGCCGCGTGACCGCGTTTTGCATACATAGTCTGACGCTCCCTTTAAACGGCTCTTGACAGACCATCATGAGCGATCGAACGGCCGCCAGTCGCTCACCTTGAAGAAGACGCCCATCGAACGGCCCATCTCCGCCCGCAGCTCCTCCGGCAGCGCGCCGATCGCGGCGGCTGTAGTTTTCATCGTCTCGTTAGTCCTTAACCCGGGCGTAACCATCGGCATGAGGCCCCACTTTGTGGTGCCCGGTTCCCCATTCCCGGTCGAGACGAAAAAGATGCGGTCCTCCTGAATTCCAGCCACCGAGATGACGTCACGCTCCGGCGCCTCGCGCGTCTGGATGCCGATCCCGTTCAGCGGGCAGTCCGCGAGATTACGCCCGACGGGGAGGCTAACCCGGGGGGTTAACCCGAGTTTTTCGAGCTCCGTTTCCGGCCCGATTCCGCTGAGCATCAGCAGCTGGGGGGTGCCCATCGTCCCGGCGGCCAGGATGACCTCACCCCCGCTGGGGCTGACGTCAGCGCTGCGGGGGATGCCGTCAGCGGAGGTGAAGTCGACGCCAACGGCGCGCAAGGTGCCTACAGAAGGACCCAGTAAGAAGCTTTTCTGTGTTATAGTTCATGGTTTTACAAAAGAAGAACTAGACGAAGGGGGCGGGCGTATACAATTGCGTGACACGGCGTGACCCAGCTTGAAGGACAGGATTTGATTACGCAGGGAGGTTAAGCGAGGTTGAGGCGAGGTTGGGCGGGATTAAGTGCGCGGTTAAGGCGAGGTTAGACCCGACTGGGAGGCTAACCCTGGGAATTAGCTTGAACTGCTTCAATTCGCTACGTTCGGCCCACTTTTCCGAGCGTAAGCGCGTTAACATGAGAGCACCTGTACAGAATAGAGCGACTAGAAACGAACCGAAGCGGCGGAGCGTTCATCACGTTTGCGCCGTCGATCCGAGCTTGCTCATCTGATTGGCGACCTTGTTCTTACTCACAATCGAAACCCAGCTGAAAGCGGTGTTGGATATTTGCACACTCAAGACAAAGGGCTCTGAAAGACCTGGACGCTTCAATGCGTTAGAGCGGACCGTGGGATCTGCGACAAGCGAGCGAGAACAGAAGCGCACGAAGGTTCAATTTAGCAAAGTTAAGCTTTAGCAAAAGTAAGCTGACTAGCCTGGGACGGGTGAGTGTAGTCTGGGGGTTTAGGGTGGGTACGGGTGCAGAGCAGGTGTTTTTGTGGGTTAGGTTTTTGTGTTTAGTGTCGAAGCTTACTTTTGCTAGAGCTGACTTTTGCTCAATTTGAAGAGTCATCAAAAGCGTCGGGCTTTCTCCCGTTCAGTTTAGCGACAAAGTTGCAGGTTTGACGCCCCGGAACCGGGCTGCCCACGCTAGTTCTTCGTGGAAGCTCACCGTCGGAGCCTGAGAAGCGGATCTTGGAAACAAGCGCCTGCGTGACGATGTCGACATTTTCCACGCCCACGAGCAATTCGTCCGCGGGGTGACGAACGTTGTTCTTGTCCCACGTGCGCATGATGGTTTTCGCGCCAATCTGCAAGCGACACGTGTCCACGTCTTTTCAAAAATGGCTTCAAATGGTGCTTGCGCTTTGCAAAGGTAGCTTTTGTAACACCCGGGGTAGTCGTTTTACAGCCAACTCGCAAACAACACACGTTTCGGAGTCTTCTTTGTGTGGTGCTTGCCGTTCGCAAAGGTAGAGCTAGCGGGAATCCAGGTTGGTAGGGCCAGAGCTCGTATCAATTTGCTTGCAGGTCAAATTGGTACGAGAACGGATCTGGTTCAGGACGAAAACGGATGAGTATCCGATCGGGATTGACCAACATGTATTGCCTTGAAATCAACAAGCAATGCCGTTGGTAAGAATTCGTGACATTCAGTGGACACTTCACTGATAAGATTCAAAGAGGACCCCGGATCGGAGGCGCTCGCTGAAGGATCCATCCAGAGACTTTCATTCAGGACGTTTTGTAAAAGTGACTCCAAGTGCAACAAGACCTGCAGAGCTCAACGAGCGTAAAGATAGCAGCCTCTTTCCCCACAAAAGAACCATTCTCAACTAGCTTGTTGACCATAAGTTGGCTCTCCACTGCTTTCCGAAGAGGAACAGCTAAGTTGCACTTATCAGAGGTTATATTTAGCGAGGGTCACTAAAAGACTTTAAGCATTGGCACGGGGACCGGTCAGTAAACCTTGTCTTTCTAAAATTCAGGGCTGATCGCGCTTCAGGGCCGTCCACTTTTGAGACCAGCCAGGGAAGCCTAGTCCAGGGATGAATTGAAAGAAGGGACTTTTCAATTGATACTGATCTTACATCGAGTCGATCATAGAACGCCTGTGTCTGAAACAGGGACTCTTAACTCTGAAATCGGTCTCGAAGTTGATTCACCATCGGTCTCGAGCCCAGATCCTGATTCTTAGTGTGGTGCCATGAGCAGGTCTTGGGTTCCGCGTCAACCACTGCTTGGCTCGCCAGCTTTGCATCTCCGCTGTCCGTACAGCTTTGAACAGTACCGCTGCGGTTGAAATCTGTACTAGGTCTGTACTTATCATACCACGTGATTGGTTGAAGCGTCCTCATTGGTCCTGACGACCGGAGATGAGGGCTCAGCCGTTTCGATCGACGCAGAACCTTACCAGGTGTTCAGGCGTGACCCCGTTGTTGGGCTTTATGCCGATCTCCGTAAAGGCCTCCAGCATCTTGTCCTGGAAAGGTCCCTCAAGCCCCGGGTGCGACAAGCGCGCGTCCAGGTGCTCATAAGCGCTCCGCATTGCGTCGGCGTCCCATCCCTCCTCCTTGATGTGCGCCGCGCTTGCGTGGCCCCACACGCCGATGTTGACAGCTGTTCCTCCGCTGAGGACCTGCGCGCATTTGGTGTCCCGTTCAAAATCAGACTCCAGTAATCCTTCACAAAAAGAGTCGTAGAGTCTAAGCATAAAGCCTGGCGTATTGTTTAATATACCCAACATCAAGTCCTGCACCAGCATTGCTTGACGTAGACGACTGCGGGGTGACGTCAATAGTCTTGATGAAGGAAGGAACACGGTAGAAAGGGAGTGTCGATATGAAGGGGCTGAGGATGAAGGAGATACTTGGAGGGCTTTGGGTGCGAGGAAGAGAATGGAGGACTATAAAAACCCAGCTGTATGCGGTTGCAAAGAGAAGGATCAAGGGGTCAAGTCACTCCGCAGGCCCTCTGTTGATGGCACCTCACAGCCATAGCATCGGAATCGGTGACATGTAGTTCTGATTACATGAAAAGTTCATAGATGAAGACTGGGAGTCTAAGATCAAAGATGAAAGCGATTGGTTGTCAGAAGCCATGCCAAAGCTGCAACTGAAGAACCGAAGACTGATAAAATGTCAATCTTTGTGCACGGGCCTTACCAACACCGACAAACAAGCCACCACTACGAACGGCCCTAAGTCTGAGGGTTGGTTGAACCTCCATGTGAGTCAATTGCTTCTTGAGAAGGAGAGCAAGAAAAAGAAAACACATACGCCATGCCACCACGCAGTCCCTATTTAGAGCTGAAACCTGTAGATGGAAGAGTGTAGATCGAAAAAGTGCTCACATTTGCCCGCGCAAATACGACCCCATCCTTGGTACGCGTCAGCTGAAGTGCGTCTGTGCTGGGTAGGTCATACCACCCGTCGATAGTCTGCGCAATGGAGTGAAGGCCGTTGGGTTTCTTCTTTTTTTTTCCTGTTTTTGGTTTTGTTTCCTTGGAAACTTTCCTTGGACGGCAGTCCTAAGGATAAAGCCATTGCGCCGGACAACGATGCAAAGGGAATGTTGCCAAGACTTTTCTTGGTCACGGTTTTTGGGTCACACTAGCTGTGACTGGGAACGCTGAGGGTCCACACGTTTAAGGACGGGTCAGAAACACATTCCGTAGAATCCATGGAATTTCTTCTCAGGACACACTGTAGATCAGTTGTGGTTCAGCACAAACCCGTAACAAGAAACTGTGCACGGATTCTGAAAGTAACGTAATTGGTCGCCGCTCCCATATCAAGAGGGGTTGCCCAATGGGCCATTTTTTAAGAATAGGGTCAGAAGAGCAAAGTGGTCCATCAATCCTAGAACTGCAACATGCAAAGCTGACAAGCGAAAGACGGCTGACAGATTAGCTGCTCCTTCTTCCAACTCAACACACATCCTGTCCATAGCATCGACTTGCTGCCACTTCTACCCCAGTGGTGTAAGAGCTGGAACAATGTGGAGCCTCTGATAAAGCAGCAAGCGCTCTTGGGCATCCTAACAGTGCAGCTTTCCTGAGTCGCCCGCTCACCTTTGTCTCTGGGTACTGGTCCCTAGTGGCCCCCCTCTCTAGTAAGAGGACTCTGAGTGACTTCTCCTCTGCCAACGCAGCGGCCAAAGGGCACCCCCCGGCGCCTCCCCCGACGATGATGTAATCATACTCGGTGCTTGAGACCAGGTCCAGCTTACTTGCAGGGACGATGTTGAGCCCTGACGAGTAATGGACTGTACAGAAAGGAGCAATGGGTTAGCAACCTGGACTGGGTGGGGTTAGCCAGGGGGTTTAAGGTGGGAGTGCGGAGTTCTTGGATTGAGGCCAACTGGGCAGAGGTGTCGATCAGCCACAGTAAAGCCCATGATTGAATAGTGTGTTGTATTAGAGCAGAGAAAATGAGTATGTGCACTTAAGAGCTCGAAGGCAAATATACATTTATGGTGACAGCATTTTACGACTTTGAGGGCAGCCCAATGACAGAAGGATATCCAGAAGGATGTCACCGGGTCACAGCGACAAAAGAGACCGTTCAGGGAAGCTCGTTGACACGCCAACCAAATCGGTGGTGGACTCCAGAAATTTTGTTTTGGTCACGCTTTTCCCTGTATGTGGTCTGCACAGCGCGCTAGGAGCTAGAGCTTGAAAAGGAGCAATTTAAATGAAACTGATCACAGAAACAGTTTCTGCAGATGTCTGACAATGCAATTGTGGAGGGGAAGCCGCTTTTCATAAATTCCACCACGACATTGAGCCGCCAGCCAGCTGAGAGACCTCAAGAAATTCTCTCACTATACTCAGGTAACCAGTGGATACATACACCTTGAAGTCCCACGAAAGCTGAGAGCCAAGGGAAGGCGTCGAGTTTGTAGTCAGCAGTTGCACATGTGACGCAGCTTACCTCCATTTGCGGACGCATTGGCCACACCAGCTTTGCTGTCGGTACCCAAGGGCGCCATTGCTCTCTCCGGCTTCGACACGCTGGCTGCAACTCAGCAGAGTTTTGTCTGCGCCGGCTTTATCCTGCCAGAAATTTTGAAGCTCAGCGAGTTTGCGAGCTGAAGAGGCGGACAAGAATCAACTGACAACGTTCGATCAAGTTGCCAATGCCAATTACTGGGCGCTTCGCCAGCCGCGCTGAAACTTTGATCTGAGTCCAGTTGAAGTGGCAAAATATTATTATCAAGAAGGAATCAAGCGAAGCAAAGGACAGAAAGGAGCACGACAAGCTGAACTCTTGCAGCTGCTCATCGCAAGCTCGCGTGCATCATGTCGGCATCACTTTGACTTCGGTATGTCCGGAATTATGTCTTTAATGACTTCAGAGCGTGTGAAAGTCCAATCGTGACATGACACGTACCCCTTTTGTACGGACTTGCTTTCAGCTAGCTGTGCTCTCTGAATACTCCCGCCCTCTGCGGAAGTCCCACCAGGGTTGCACGCGTATAAGATTTCGACACGTGGCATGCAGACACTTGCTGCTGCAGAAACAGGTGTGCGCGCTAAGCCGCGGCGCGGTACAAGTTCGACTTGCAGAATGCGGAGTCTCCGTATTCAGGGTTTAGCACCGGGAGTCGTTGGAAACCACGTGCGACTCCGGAGAGCCGCACGATGCTTCTCAGTATTAGAGTACCGTAGATCGACGGGTAGAAATCCGACCGTTAGTAGATACAAGTCGAAAGGCCTCGCGGGGAGAGAAGTTAGCTCTCCGCATTAGTAACGTGACTGGGCAAAGGAACTCAATATCTCATTGAAGCCCTGCGCTAAGACTTGTTTGGTCTATCGTGCAGGTTCTCTACGGGGCCTCCTTCCGGAGCCTTCCATGACAGTGAGTCCCGGCGACCCAGTCATACATAAATAAGGGTCCTTTAGACTTGGGGAAAGGCCCATAACACTTCGGCCG
>DF236961.1:395313-442331 GCA_000708835.1 Klebsormidium nitens | reverse complement strand
CCCTCTATTTTAAAACTGGAGTTGCCACCCCGTGGGAATAAGGTCACTGGAAAGCAACAATCTTGACCGCGGCTTCAATGGCGGCGGCCGCTGAAGCCCGGCCGCCGCGCACGTCCGTTCATGAAAGTGAAGGTTCGGAGGTTTTGCAAATTTCCGTGACGTCACAACCGGTCTGGACCCTAGGAAATCCAACTCACGAGAGGCGATCGAACAGCAAGTCTGAAGTCTCAGCTACCTATGTAACGCTTCGGAGGCCCGGATATTGGCCACTGCAGCCTCGGCGCAGCCTATTTTGCTAGTAGAACAGTGGTACAGCCTCTCACGCGAGGCCCGGTCGATTTGAGTCGGAGTCGCCGGCGAATTTGGGGCTACGGGCCTCGTGCGCTGCTTGTAGCCTCGGAGTTCAGTGAGTTTAACTCAGTGTTCACTGGAAACAAGGCGTTTCGGCGAGTCGGAAATCACCGAGTTCCGTGAAGAATTTTAAATTTCGATAAGTACCTACCGGATGCAGTCCCGCGGTCACTCGGCCGGACTGAAATGTGGTATTTCCGACCACTTTCACATTTCAGCCGGGCAGTACGACAATACCCGAGTCAGTGCCGCGCACTTTTTGCACCTGAGTCCTAAGGCAAAGCTTAATGAGTTTCGTTCGACGGGTCCAATTTTGCGATGTAATGGTTCAAACTGAACTCCGGCCGTGCGATGAACGATTTGACGGCGCACGATGACGGAAAAGTCTATCGAACGGTTGTGGTACCGTACGGTGTGCCATGCAGGCTGCACCGCGTCGTCGGCCACTCTGCCCGGGCTCTGCCCGGCCGGCCGCGTGGCGATTGGATCGGTCCAGTCGGATTCAATGAAACCGCTGGCCGGCCGACGCGCCGGCCGGCGGCCGCACCAGGCCCGCGCGGGAGTCGGGGTCGACGGTGACACAGGAGGCTGCCGCGGAATTCAGGATGCCGTCGATTCGCTTTGGCCCTGGGACAGGTGTCCAATTTCAATCCGCCTGTGCCATTCATGTATGATGTCACACTTGGTGTTCGGACTCGACGGCCAGCCAATAGGGTCCTAGGCGACCCAGCACTCGATCGCAGGCTATGCCAGCGTCATGATGAACCGCCAAAAGTGCCATGCAGTTGTCGCCCTTTACCTTTTTGTGCGGTGTCAAGTGCGAATCTTATCCACCGGCCACCAAAACCCCTCGAGCAGATTCGGTACTTGTGAAGGCAAAACGCAGGCCACAAATGTTGAAATGTGTGCAGGTTTCTTTGCTCACCCCACACTGGCCCACACAAGAAGCTCGTTAACCGGCCGGCTCCTGCAGCATGCACACGGCCACCGGCCTCGCAAACGGACTGATCCAGGCCTAAACACTGGCCTATCAGATTTCGTCGCGCACTAACCTACTTAATAGTTAATTTTAAACCACCATTCCCGCTCAAGCTGGAAGGCTCCACATTCTCCATCTGATCAGCTGTGAGGGCAGGGATCATACATATCACACAGTGCAGCACGCAGCATTCCTTTCTCCCTCCAGTTCATCAACTTTTCAAGGCGCATCTTTTAGCTCTCGCACCAAAATGGCGTCCTCCCTGGCTGTCCAGTCCGTCGGCTGTGCTGCTTCCTTCGCAGCTGCCTCCGCCAAGGCTAGCGTCGCCGGCAAGGCTTCGACAGCCACCCCTCTCAGAGCTTTCTCCGGCCTCAAGCAGAAGAACGCTCTGTGCACTCCTTCCAAAGGCTTCGCTTCTCAGACTGTGTCAAATGGATCTCGCGTTCAGGCCATGCAGGACATGCAGGTGATTCATCCTTTTCTTGATGGTTTCGACAAACTGAGAGGAGATTGTAGTGAGGGACTGTAGATCAGATCTAGTCAGAGACTGGTTTTTAAGAAGGAAAGTATGTGCAACTGAGTCACTCAAGGTCCACTGAAGGTTACAATACAGGCTGGACTTGAAGTTGAAACTAGAATGACCTCCCCTTTGAAAGTTTTGCGATGAAGGCTTTCTTTTGGGGTTAAGGATGTCTCGTTTTCGAAGCAGGGAGTCTGGTGGGGTTAGTAGAGGACGGTTAAGAGGTTACTCGCTCGAGTTTCGATTTTGGTCAACGCGGTCAATCCGGTAAGGGTTCGGCCAATAGGATCATGAATAAAAATGCCTTACCGTTGTAGGAACATGTCATGTCAATAAGGGAGGCAAAGAGTGCTTGCGCAGATCCACTTTATCCCACTAGCGGCATTACCTCCTTGAGTATAGCTACGAGACACATAGCTGCATTCAACATCTCTTTTCATTTCTGCTTTGAGTATAGCTACGGGATAGCTCCAAGACAGAGAGCTGCATTCGGCATTGGGAAAGTTGTTAACATTCTGTTTCCTTTCTGCCTTCCAGGTGTGGACCCCCATCAACAACAAGAAGTTCGAGACCCTCTCCTACCTCCCCCCCCTCTCCGCTCAACAGATCCTGAAGCAGGTGGACTACCTCCTGGCACAGGGCTGGAGCCCCTGTATTGAGTTCGACAATGTAAGTACTACAGCCCTCTTCTGTCTCCAGTCTGTCTGTCTTGTAGATCTAGTCTCATTTTGAACACGTCAACGTCGATCTGCTGACTCGGCTTGGTAGCTCTGCAGTGCCTTGACAGATTTGTTGGTAAAAGCGAAAGCCTTAAGACGATTTCGCAAGTGATCGATTGTGATGTAGAGAAGATGCAAATGTCACAAGAGGGCAAGAGAACCTGTCAGCCATCAATGCTTTTGATTCCTAGAAAGTCATCACATTGGTTTGAGACTAATCCTCCATTTGGAGAAATAGGAGACCCCAGCCTCTTCAAATGCCCTTCATTGTCCATCCTCATTTGGTGCACTCATTTTGACTTTTCTGTTGCAGAACGGTTTCATCCACAGGGAGCACCACACCAGCCCTGGATACTATGACGGCCGCTACTGGACCATGTGGAAGCTGCCTCTGTTCGGCTGCCAAAACGCCAACGAGGTGCTGAGCGAGGTTGAGGAGTGCAAGAGGACCTTCCCTGGAACCTACGTCCGCGTCCTCGGCTTCAACAGGAGGAGGCAGGTCCAGGCTGCTGGCTTCATCGTGTACAAGCCCAGCGCAAACTCTTCAGCCCAAAGCTCCAGCGGTTTCTGGCAAGCAACCCCTCGGTCTCCAGCCCAAAGCTCCAATGGGTCTTGGGAAGCAACCCCTAAGGCTCCAGCCCAAAGCTCTTTCGCGTCTTGGGAAGACATCCCCAGTTTCTTCGGGGGAGCAACCCCTGAGGCTCCAGCTCCAACCCCTCAGGCTCCAGCCCCAACCCCAACCCCTCGGGCTCGGGCTCCAACCCCAACCCCTCGGGCTCCAGCCCCAACCCCTCGGGCTCCTGCCGACTTCTCCAGCCGTTCCTTTGAAGACACCCCCAGTTTCTGGGGGGAAGCAACCCCTGAGGCTCCAGCCCCAACCCCTCAGGCTCCTGCCGACTTCCGTTCCTTCGAAGACATCCCCAGTTTCTGGGGGGAAGCAACCCCTGAGGCTCCAGCCCCAACTCCTCAGGCTCCTGCCGACTTCTCCAGCCGTTCCTGGGAAGACACCCCCGGTTTCTTTGGTTAAAGTGCGAGGTGCTTTTAGATTGTAGTTCTAAAGCTTGTGGTGCTGGGGTGCGCTCATCGGTCGAGCCTTGCTTAGCATTAGTGAATCTGACGGTGATACCTATAGAGGCCATTCTTTGGAATAAGATTCCTGCAAATGAGATGCATATAAGCTATATAGCACAGCTATTAGCGGAGGAGGTGTTGGATTGTGGTAAAAGCGGCGCAGCAGGCAGTAACCCAACTAATGGTGAGATGGCAGCCCGGAGCTAGCTCGATCAGCTGAATTCGAAGGGACCAGTGCACCAGGTTGTCAAAATTTCGTGGTGCGGTTGTTACCGTTTGTCATTTGTTGACTCGGCTTGAGTTGCGGACAGTTGACCCCTTCGTGGAACCACGTGGATATTTCTGGCGGGGGGTGTGCTCTATTGCCTCTCATTTTGGGGTCCAAGGCGGATTAAGGAGCTCTACCAACGGCCTAAAGTATGTAGCGTGGAGATGCAGGCCCCCGCAGAATCAGCACTGGTTTAGGCAAGTGCAGTAATAGGCCAACCCTCAGATTATTTTATGTCACATAGATCGACAAACAATACATTCCTGGGTCATGATAACATCATGCTCTAATCGATGGTCGCCAACACATTCAGTTCAGCGAAGATTTGGACGGAATTTCATGCTGATCTGCGGTCATCCAACAGTGGACGCTAGAACAGTGCTCCAATCATCTAATCTGTGCATCATATGGCGTGTACGTCTGTCCATGGAAAGTTCACCTAGAGTGCTTGTATGCTACTTTTATCAACCTCGGTGCACAGCCTTTTGCAGCAGCTTTGGCGGTCCTCGACATTCGATCCATGCATAATCATCCGGTCCCATAATGACTTCACATGGGCGATTGTATCGTGTGTGCTGCTGCTTTTCAAATCTTGCTTTTCAGGCAAAGACGGAGCAATGGTCCTGTAGTGATCATTGAGAGTGTCTGTGTCCTATCTATAGTGTTTCGAGACACGCGAAAGGGTCTTGAACGTACTGGACACCTGTATCACAACTCAAAGAGTCTCAAGCTCGTAGCTATCTGTTGCCGTGTGTTACAAGCCAAGCTTTCCAATCGCAGGCTTGGTTGCTCGCAAACCGATAGATCTTCAATGTCAAAGCCGTTTAAGCAATCGCCGTACTTCGTCAAGTCTCCGCACTGCAGGCGGCAAAAATTGCAGCCGCGGTAAAGTGCATCATGATGCGAACGGCCACTTTTCGTCAGGTCCCGTCGAGCCGTTCCCCGGCTACATCTGCTCGAGAAAAGGACTGGTTCCTTCCCGTGTGTTCGTGATCCAAAGCAACCTTCAAAGAAAGTAGCAGATTGTTTGATGGATTGGACCGTGCTCGACAATCAAGACAAGATGGACCTGTCTCAAAGACAAGTGTCAGACGTCATACAATGACGTATTGTACCGGCCTGCAGTGTGCTAGATGCTTGAATGATCATTCGACATGCAGTACGTTGCACGGTTGACTCACAGTATTATGCATACAGCGTTGTGTACTCCCGGGCCAGGCCGTAAGTACTCGTGCATCCCATACCATACGTAACATGCATGCCATACCATACGTACAATTCACTGAATGCTACGAGTCCGGCCTCGCGATATTTCGATACAAAGTGTATATACATGTATAGACCTTTTATGGTATATTATGTATAGGCATGCAAATTTTTTTCTTCCGGCTCTGTATGAGATTCTGTTATTATATAATCAGTAGTCACTACGGTACCGTACTGAGTTCGGTACGCTAGGGATAAACGTCGTTCTCGGATTAGTTCGATCTTCGATCGAAAACATTCACCGTCACCGTCTCAATGCGGCGGCCGTGCAAGTAAAGTTGACGATTGCATCTGCAAATTCGACCAAATATTACTGCACATTTGAAGTTGCAGATCGTCGAGTTGCACTGCGTTGCTCATGCATCAAATCGACGCGCCACGTTTGATCTGCATTCTGCCTGTCTTTTGTCTTCTATAGGTCGAATCCCGCTGCCGTGTTAAGATGGTTCACGTGGGGGGAATCAAATTGACTGACATGCATTCGGAGGAGCGGGGTGCCCTCTTTGGTATTCACATAATCATATTATCATAGTACGGCGGCCAAATCTGAACCTCGGAAATGCAAGTGCGTGAATGAAGTATAAGGAACATATTTAAACCCTCATTGACAGAGTTATTCCTCGTCTAAAGCACTAAGCTACAGCTCTACTAAACACCAAATCACCAGACAGAATGGCCGGGCCGGCCTAAGCGGCCGAAACAGCCTGACTATGTTCGTGTGCCTCCAGGCCAACCGCCGAATACAGTTCAGGGTTGTCGATGGCCAGCACAAGGTCATTCAATGCGCTCAACGCCTTCCAACAAGCTAGCGCTCAGTAAGAAGCTAGCGCTCAGTAGAACTCCGAGCATACGAAGATGGTGTCACTCAAGCATGTGATAGTGGCTGGGAGGTGCAGACGGCCGGGTTTTGTTAGAGCACAGTGCACCTCACATTCTGAAAACATCCCCACACAGCTCTTGGGACTTCATGAAATAAGCGATACGGCTCAAAAACTCTTCAGTCGAAAACAAAACAGCGTCGAGCATCGTAAGGCAAATTCGATACATTTACTCGTCGTCTTCCTCCTCGGCTTCCTCCAGCCACTTAACGAACGGCTCCAGGGCCTTCACAAACACCTGCCTGCCCTTGGGGTTAGTCCCCTTGCGATACCAGGTCAGGATGGTGTCCTCGCCCAGCACGTCCAAGTCATACAGGATGCGCACAATCTGCAGAAGACGGTGTGTCAGGTCCGACAGAATTTGAGTCTTGGTGAACCACAAGCTTGAAGTAGGGAAGCGCAGGTCTTCAGAAAATATGCACCATATGCGAAGGATGTGCTTTTCAAGCCTCGTATGATCCAAGGAAACAACAAAATACTTCTGGCATACTCTGGTTTGATAGATGCCGGAATTTCCGAAGCTATGGAGGTCAAACAAAGGTACAGCAGTTGACCCAGACCCATCATCTGCTTACGGAAACTCGTAAAGTCTCTACCAGAGACGCTATACCCAGCGTTTTGTGGAAAAGTGCTTCTTCCAGAACCCATATCATGTGTCGCAAAGTGTATGAACGGCGCAAGATAGTGAAAGTCAACATTCTCTGACACCCTTATAAGCCTGAGCGAGCAGCCCACCTCGGCGAGAGAGGCCCCTAAGCCTGTATTCTCATCGATCCATCTGTTTACTAGACTGACGTGGGAAAAGAAAACCACGTTCTCTGAGAGTCTACGTGAGCGGCGCACCTCGGCGAAGAGCTTCATAAGCTTGGCGTCCTCGTAACAGCAGGCCTGGACCTTGTAGATGAGCGCAAACTCCGCCTTGCTCGTGGTGGAGAAAGCACCCAGGAGCTTGCCCCATCCCTTCACCTGGCATTAGAAAGGGTGGAAGAGGGGTGAGAAGAGGCTCGGAACATAGAGAGGAGAATGACGTGAAAGTAACCTTCTCACCTCCCAGGCATTAAGAGGGTCGCCGCTTGCCACAGCGCGAGCTTGATGTTCTTCTGCGGGTCGTTGCCTCATCTGACACGAGCCACTTGCACAGAAGGGGAAAGCCAATAAAAGCAAAGAAAAGATCTGTGCACCTTCGCAAAGACCAAAGCTACCCCAAATTCCCAGAAGTTGCACCGACGGGGTAAAGTGATAACGGTATCCCGCAAACCAAAAGAAAAAAGGCGCAACCAAGGACCCTACCTGGTGCAGCGCGGAATTGGTTTTTGCCGATCAAGCAGATTGAGAACGTGACGAATACGAGAAAGAAAGACGCACGGACGGACCTCACCTGGCGCAGCGGGAGCTTAGTCTTTTTGCTATTGGTCCTTGCTTAGTCAAGGAGACCAAGAGCAACTTTCACCCACCGTCGGACCATGCTAAGAAACCGACAACCGCACAGAAGAAAACGCGTGGCTCATCCTCTCTCAAGGCGGCTTTTGTGACACATAGATTGCCCTCATAGCGAGCGTGAGGCAGCTGGCAGAAACACAGAACCGTTCAAGGGCGAAATCAAGAACGAACTCGCAAAGCAAAGCAGCACATCGACCTAGTCCTGCCTGGCGCAGCGTCAAGTCCGTATTTCGCTGCCGGTTTTGTTGGATCAGTGAAGAGACACTCTCAGCAGAGCACCAACGGGAGCAAAACAAAGGACAAGAACAAGGGAGACACATCCGCAGATCACCAGAAAGCGCACGAAACTCAAACCCACCTGGCGGAGCGCGAGGTTGGTGTTTTGCTGCTGGTTCTTGCCGCTCCACTGCACGGCGTCCATCATGGCGTCCCACAAGTCCAGTAGCACGTCCACCTCGGGCAGGCTCGAGTCCTTCTTCTCCTTCTTGGCAAAAGCGATGACGTCGTCCACGGGGGCCTCCTCGCTGCAAAGGAGCGTCAGCATGACGTCAGCAATCTGTCGAAAGTCAGCTAGGCTTCTCCTTTCCTCAGACGGATGCTGTCTGTTCCCAAAACTCTTGCACGCTTTCCTCTGCAGATGCAACCAAGTCATCATCGGAAACCGCACTGCCACAAGAGCGCGTCAGGGTAACGTCGGCAGACATCTGACACTCTTTCCTTATCCCGACGGGGGCCGTTTCAGCAGCTTGTAAAGGCCATCAAGATCCTTCCTTCAGCGGAGAGCATGTCAAGGAGCCGAAGCTCTGTCAAGCATCACAGACAGTCGCAGACGTTTCTTTGGGGGCGAAGACAAATGTTGACATGGAGCGAAACGCTCATAACCATCACATTCACGTCGCGGACCAACAAAGTTCGTCAAGCAGAACAGACTATGGCAAGGACCACGAAACTCTCATTCAGCGAGTGGACAATTTCTAAGACAATCAGCGGGAATGCAAAGCGGCTGAACCGGTGTGCGCAGGGCGCGTACCTGATCGTGGTCGTCACGGTGGCCTTCAGCTCCCTCAGCTTGATGTCAAACACCTTCTTGTTGTTGTACTCGACCAGGACGTCCTGAAGCAGCAGCGAACAGCAGTTCGTTACTTCGGTCCAAACCAAGCCGTTTGGTGCAACAAACTTCAACGCAGATGAGGAAATTTGCCAAAGTACAGGTCATCAGGGAGTCACGAGTTAGAGGTAATGGCAACCTTGACTGAGGTTCTTTGGGAACGTCAAATAACCAGGTAGCAATAGCCGAAGAAAGAAGCGACGGGGACCTTCAAAGCAGGTTGATGATGTAAAAACCAGGAGAATGACGATTAGGAAAGCTCAACGGAGGGTTGGACCAGGCAGAATTAGATCCGTGTAAAAAAGGCAGACGATCGCTCCCAAACAAATCCCACCGGACGTAGATCAAGGGTCAACTTGCCTTCAGCTTCTTCAGCTCCGCTGGTGTTTTTCGATCGGTGAAATCGGGCTTGCTCTCCGGCTCTCTTACAACTACCTCGGGCTTGACAAGGGCCTCTCCCGGGGCAGAAGACGGCGGGACAGTCTGGCAGCACGGGGCAGCGCCGGCACGGCTGACGGCCACTGGCCTTCCGTTGGCAAAGACCACCGTGCCGTTGGTACACACGGGCAGAGGCCGGAGTACGGCGCGGGGCGGAGTGCGAGAAGATGACGTCACCTGCAAGGCCAGACGCTTAAGAATGATTGAAGCATCTTGGTAGATAACAGGTCAGGCGTTCAAGCCGGGCGAGTATGGTCAAGAAGCCACTTGCGAGACTGCAATATCTACATTTCAACAGCATTCGCTGTCACTTCGAGGGTCCACTGTGCACTGAGTGTAGTTGCATTCTGTGCCACAAGGAGCACTAAGGTTTTCCAGCTCCATGCAAAGCTTGACAGAGTGTTCCCAAGAAGGATTTGAGAAAGGAGAAAAAAACCTGAACAGATAGGTCTGTCCTTGCGTTTGCATCATACCAACATGACTGAAGCTCACAGCAAGCAACATTGCAGGTAACAGTATGTCAAAATGATCACCTGATCTTCTTTGGGCGCCCCCTTCGTTCTCTTTAGCGGCTGCTGTGACAGGTCTGGACCTTGCCACGCTTCTCTCCTCCGAACCTGCACATGCCATGTCAATCAAAGTTGACCCTCATTGGCTGCCAGGATTGATCGCCTCACTTTGAAACTGGAAATTACTAAAGTTTTCAGCATGTCCGATGTCCAGAATAATTGGTTATCATCAGAGCGGGGGCAGGTCTAGGGCCCACATGTATGCCTTCAATCAACCTGGAGACAAGGAAATGCGAATGGACTTATAACTATCAGGTTACCAGGTAAGAGTGGTCGAGATTGATCTCGTAATGCAGGTTGACATGAAATAATGACGACAATAACAGATTCAAGAAAAACACGTGCACGCGGAAAGAATATGCTTGAAGGAGAGGTCGACGTACCACTTGGTGAGGGCCTTGGCTGTCAGGTCGCGGGTAAGCCTCCGCGGCTTCAACTCGCTGATTGGGCTGATGGACGTTGGCGGCGCCGCGCGAACCAGGCCCTGCAACGACGGGAAGCAAGAACCTGTATGATTGAAATTATGGTAGCAACTTGAGGTAGCATATGGGGTTGAGAGAATGATCTGTCAGGACGAGTTGCAGGTGGTCAACTTTCGATGGAAGTTAGATCGATGAACAACAACGTCTTCAAACCACCAGCACCATAAGCAACCAGGCTTTTGAAGTAGATCAGGACGCGGCAAAGCAGCCGTGCAATTCAATCGATTGTTCGTTGCTTGTAGGTTGATTTTATTTATGTCTAGAGCTCCGAAAACATTGACTGCAGAAAAGCAGCGGGTTTGTCAAAGCATCTATGCTCATGAGAAACTTCAAAGAAAGTTGGACAGCCTGTGTGAAGCTCAGTGTTTACATAAGCTGCCCAACAATCGAGCCAGCGAAAACACAATGCAATGATTCCAAACACTGAGATGTTGCTCACCGTTGCTTCGTCGGGAACTTTCCGAAGCCGGGCCGCTTTGACGGCGCGCTTCCGCTCCTGCTCCTTTTTCTTCACAATTAGCCGATGCATATGTAAGAGACCTCGTTGACGCGCGGCTCGCGCAAACTACCCCTCTCCTTCTCATTCATGAGGGAAAGGTCCTTCAGCTCCATGATCTTAGGAAACCTTCAAACTTGTCAGCACCATCTACAACAGGAGGCTGCAGCTCAAGAGCTCTCAGCATGTTCAAAGAGCAGCGTTTGAAAGCGATGGGCTCGTCATACTCGAGTGTTTTCTCATTGAAGAGTCTCAGCGCATGGGCTGGATAACCAAAGGCGCTATGATCAAGCTCCGCGACCATGTGCTGGCGCTTCGGTAGCAGCCGAGTGGAGCGGGGTGCGCAACCTGCACCCGGCCCAGGTCCGCAGAGATGCGGGTGGTAGCAGAAGAGCTGGCAGACGCTGCTCTGATGGATGATTTGGAAATGCAGGATGGCGCCATGGTATTGCTTCAAAACAAGGCTGAAGCTTGCTGGCAAGAATGGAAGCTGGACAGGGCTAAATGAGAAAATACATGCAATGCTGAGGCTTTTATCGGGCAGCAGATCTGCTTTTGAGCAGCAGCCGCATGTTGTAGGCAGCATTGAGTCCAGTGCTGCTAGGCGAGATGCTTCGCTGTAAGCTGCCGCATCTGTGCATCTCCAAATCAGCAGCATCTGCTGCTTTAAACCACATCTTTCAAAGCACCAAGATGGACATTGGCTCCTGACCAACTGCATGGTGGCATTTCACAGCGCCACACATGCCCCGGGATAACTGCTGAAGCACCGTGAAGTCACTGCAACGGCACACATACTACGGTACCGTACCAGCGTTTGATTTCGTTTTTAATTAAGTAATTATTTGGGCTGCCCGACATTTTTGGAATATGTTTTTCTTCGATGACGAAAAGATCGAATAATATGTACGGACGGTAAAGGCTGGTAATGGTTGTATTTGGCAGAGGAATGCTACTTTTACGAAATGTCAGAAAATTATAAAATACTCTGCCGAAATGTCAGATCGATTAGAAACTAATTATTCGGCACGCTGACCGACGAAATCAAACGCTGGTACGGTAAAAAATCTTCTTCCGCAATGCTGAAATGAACCTGGGCCAATGTCCTCACGCCTCTCACAATTCGAATCAGCTTATGGCATACCAATTTCCGCCACATCAAGGCTTGATTCTAGTTTGAGTTTGTGGCAGGGCTCAGCGCTGCAGCCTCAGGCGTTGCAGCGCCCAAAACTTGGCAGGAGGAGAGATAACGAAACGGACTCCTCCTCTTGGTGCCCACCCTTCGCGGAGCATCGCTGAACTGCAGCATCAATGGACGCAACACTGTTGGTACACCAAGGAGAGCCGCACAGAAAGCCTATTCAGCCTGTCCAAATTTGAACATGGCAGCGACGGCACTGAGAGTAGCAGCAGCCCCCACAGGTGGTCTAAGTGGCTCGCTTTCAACCAGAAGGCCTAGGACTGGTTCTGTCTTACACTCCGGGGCTGCTTCCGTGCGGCCTGCTTCAAAAGCAGCAGTTCTGGCAAACGTCAGCTTTGACAAGCGGTGCTAAGAGATCGTCCCTTCTATGGCTGTTCTTAGGAGTCTGGGGCAATTGCTTCTTCTGCACCTCAAAAGAAGCGATTGAGCGAGCACGTGTGGCTTTGGTGTCTTATGTAATGATAGGAACATGCGTGAAGGGTACGTGGAGGTCACTGACGCTTCTGAAAAAGGGATATCTTCTTGTCATGGCAAAGGTGACCACTGAAAGATCACTAAAAGCCATCTTCATGTTGATGCAGAAGACCGCAACGACGTGGATGCCTCATCATCTGGTCACGGTCTCTACATAGTCCAGTGGCGGGACACACTCTCGTCGATTGCACGGTCTAACAACACTCCTCCTGATGAGATACTGGACCTGAATCCCTCGATTTCGCGAGAAAAGCCTATCATCCACTTTAAAGAGAGTATCCGGCTGCCCCTTCCTAAGCTGCCCCACAGCCCATCCCCTTCCAGCCCCCAGATCAGTCAGACTCCTAAGGTGGTAGCAAGCCAGGCAGTATCTGTACCTCCGGACTCCCCTCTAGTTTCACCTCAGAGATATGCATTGGCATGGATGGCAGTGATTATGACGGCAGCTGCAGTGGCGACCTTCATCTGGTTCTGGGCTACGCTTAGAGGATTTGTGCTGTCGGGTTTAGGCAATGTGCGCTGGTTGACCGGTCTGGAGAAGAAGGGCATCACGACAGCGGAGGCAAGTGCATCCCATGGGGTATCATATCAATCATTGCAGAGCTCATTACCTTGTCAAGTCTTCTGCATTTACAGAGACGAAAGCAGTGTGTCTTCAGGTTGCAACGAGCCTTTGACCAGATTGAAAAACCCTCAAACCTTTGCGTGCATGTTTATCAGTTGGCTGCACCATTAGATGTTGAATATGCGCGGTCTATGTACATGTTCAATGCAGAGTCAATCTTTATTGCCGTCAATGGCGTTGACGAGCACATGTCTTTTTTCAGTCACTGGGTGACGTGTTCCAAGTTTCATCGCAGAGTCGTCTTGTTTCTGAATATCTTGGTCTGGATATTGTCTTGTAGATACGGCTGGTGATTCCGGATGTTGAGATGGTCGATGTGGCAGGCCCCAGGCAAGCGGGGGAACTGGTCCGAGGGGCCGAGCAGGTGGCCGGTGTACCTGGTCGCCTTCAGAGTATTGAGGATGCCCGTGTGAGCTACGGGCCGGAATCTGCGGAAGTGATTCAAAAGGGCGTTTTCTGTGTAATAAGTAAGTGCGTACAGAGGGTATAATAATGTATTCTGGGCGCACAAGGCAGCGCAAGCAGTTTGCTGGTTTCATCATCATTGCAGTTGGGGAGCTGTGCCTAGGGAGGAGTAATCAAGGTTTCATGCTTGTGGCTCCTTCCTTGATGGCGTATCTTTACGTTCCGCTTTCCAGCATTCGGCAGGTTTTATTATCTCAAAGGAAGACAATGATCACACATCCGGTCGTTCCGCACCGCAAAGTGAGCATTTCGTGACAAACCCATGTTTCCTTCTTTAAGGCACCAAGCAAGGCGACATGGACGAGACCGCGACCCGCAGGGACCTTGCAAAGGCAGAGGCTCGATGGACAGCTAAATTCGAGATGGTAAGAACTCTCAATCCGAAGTTGTTTGCTTCACCCCTAAGCTGCAATCTGAAAATTTGCGAGTCAGTTGAGTGGCCTTTGCCCAGTCTGACCTGAGTTATGCTGTTCACGAGTCAGCAAGTACATTCACAAGTATAGTTTAGCGTTCGCATGCCTCGACATGTTGTTTGCTAAACCAAGGTCAATACTTCTTAGCACTCTCTGGCCAATTTGAATACTTTTCCTATCAACAGTTGCAACGTGGAAGAGGGCTTCGAGTCCGCTAAAGGGATTTCTCTGAACAGGCGGAACAAGCTGCCAAAATCACGTTCGGAGAGATGATTTTAAGAAGATCGCTCTTCCTTCTGTACGTTCTTTTGTGTTTAATTCCGTGGTGAAGCTCGATAGCAGTGGCGGTGTGCGGAAAGTCGGTTTGGGGAGAGTACTTCAACAGTCTTTCGGCTTCCGCCAAAGATGCGCTATCCCCAATCATAACCGCGGACAAGCTTTAAAGATTGTCCAAGGAGTAGAGAGCCACTTAGAGAGTAAGAGATCAGACGAGGGTAAGAGCCCATTGGACGAGGGTAAGCGCCAATCAGACGAGGGTAAGAACGAATTGGACGAGGGTAAGAACCAATCGGACGAGAAAAGTCAACTGTGACCCACCATTGGTCCTTGATGCTCCTTCAAACTGCGCTTGCATACCCATTTTCAGAGTACTCCGCCTGTCAACGAGTTATGTATGCCATGCGATCTGCTGCCTAACTTGGAAGAGGTCAAGTTCTACCTTCATGTATGACACAGCATGCGAGGCCGTTTACATAATGATATTAAGAGCCTGGCCTCGTTTCCAAGCTAAAACTTGTGCGATGCTCATAATGTGTCCAAAGCAAGCCTGGTCTCTTACAATGTGTCCGAGGTCCGGCAGCTAGAAGTATTGAAGCCCAAAGCGGGAACTCAAAAGGCCCGGATGCGGCCGGCCTATGTATATATCCGGCCAAGAGCATAGCGTTCAACCATTGCATGAATTGTCAGAATTGTACAACGGTGCACATGGTTGTCTGTCATGTCAATCAAAAGGAGGCCCGTATGAGTATTTAGACAAAATTTCTGCTTAGCGCAAAGTTTTACGCCTGACCGGAATCACGCAACTCCATTTTCTTACCTTCCTCCTGTTTGCTGCCGAAGAGGCTTGTTAAGCCCCCGCCGCCCTTTGAGGGCGGTCTAGCATGTATTTATGAGCTTTGGAAAATATCTACTTGTTGCCACTGACCGTTCGAACTTTTCAAAAGCTTACAAAGGATTTCGACTCAGGCTGACCGTGACATACTAAGGTGCGTACGTCACTGCCGCCCGGGCCACGTACCAGAATCGGATCCACATGAAGCAGTACAGCCGGCAGCCGGCCGCCCCGCCCATATACATGCTGCGGGTGCACTCAGTGCACACGCAGTGGCTGCATACCTGACGTTCTTATTAATTACATGAAGTCTGTTCTGGTTAGAACTTCTTACGTACCATGGCCGGGCCGTCATTGCCGTTTGAAGTGCACGCAGTCGACATTTGCGAAGAAGTGCATCATGGCCCGCATGCCAATGCATACATCAGTAGCAGCTATGGCAAAGTGAGCTAGTGGAACCGCTCTTATAGCTCGGCGCCGCAAATGCTGGCAAACTCGACTCATACATGCGCCATGGCCCAACGCGGCAGCTATTCGCCGGCCATTGTCTCGTCTACTCTTTAGTTCCGCGTTCATGCGCGCATCTAGCTTGGGCACATTGTGTAACTTAATTGCATTCAGTTATGATGTTAGTGTCGGAGGCAGACAATTTGCCAGTTGATTGATTACGATATAACAGTATAGCGGCCAGATCTGATCGAACTTTAGAAATGCAAGAGCGTACATGAAGTAGAAAGACTCGTAATTTAAACCCTCATTGACAAAATTATTTTCTCGTTTAACTAAGTTAAAGCACTCACCTACAAGTCTAATGATGTTCTCTTCTACACGCCGTACGGTAGCCACATGGGCCATACTAAGGCTTCTCATGGCATACATATTGAGTGTGTATGATGTTTTAATTGCAACTTCTAAAGAAACGTCATTCACTCAGCTACCGAGCGTGACTCCGACAGTGAGGCTTAGAACGAGTACCGTAAGCTTATCACATGATTCTTTCTCGATAGTGCTTGTTCCTATGGCAAAACCTTAGTAAGCTTTGTTCATATCCTCGCGTTGCCGCAACAGTACCTAGAAAAAAAGATAAGCGAAACCAAGTAGGATGCAACACACACGCAGTATACATGATCTGCGCATCATGCCGGCCGTTAAAACCTCATGCCCCGTACTTGAAAGCTTAGGGAATCTTAGCTCAAGGAAGGAGTCGAAAAGGTACCGACAACACACACAACATATATATTTGTGCGGATGTACTTACAGATGAGGCAGACGAGATGGGCGTGGAGAGGGGTTGGCTAGGGCCCACTCGCCCCACGCCATGATCTGAGAGCGCTAGTGGCAAAAACAGATTGCGTGGGCAGACGGAGGGGTCTGGCAGGGGCCCACACTCTCCGAGTAATATCAAAGGCAAATCAAGTACATAGGCCAAGTCGGGGTGCTGTATCGTCTACCTGAACATAATCACTAGAGCTAAAGAAGTGCCCCTTTTAATAGCAACACATGATACTGTAGGTATGAAACCATCGATCAACCATCATGCTAGACTACATGCACTACTAAATACCAGATCACCTGACAGAATGGCCGGGCCGCTATCATCGATCCGCTATCCGCTATTATCCGGGCGGAATTGCCTGACTGAATTCGTGTGCGCCTCCGGCCATTCCAGGCCAACCGCCGAATACAATTCAGGGTTGTCGATGGCCAGCACAAGGTCACTCTTTGCTCGGGTTATATCAGTCAGGATATCCCTATGAAAGCTGATAGCGCTCAACGCCTTCCAACAAGCTGGAAGCTAGCGCACAGTAGAACTCCGAGCATTCGAAGAAAGTGTCACTTAAACATATAATAGTGGCTGGAAGATGCAGACGGCCCGATTTCTGTTAGAGCGCAGTGCACCTCATATTGCACCTTATATAGCTCTTTGGACTTCATGAAATATAAGCGATACAGCTCAAAACCCCTTCGGTCGAAAACAAAACAGCATCGAGCATCGTCACGGCAAATTCGATACATTTACTCGTCGTCTTCCTCCTCGGCTTCCTCCAGCCACTTGACAAACGGCTCCAGGGCCTTCACAAACACCTGCCTGCCCTTGGGGTTAGTCCCCTTGCGATACCAGGTCAAGATGGTGTCCTCGCCCAGCACGTCCAAGTCGTACAGGATACGCACAATCTGCAAAGGAAAGTGAATCAGGTCCAGTTAAAAAACAGTCTCGGTGAACCACAAGCTTGATGTAGGGAAGCCCAGGTCGTCAAGAGTATGCACTATTGCAAAGGCGAATGGTTTTTGAACTTTGCAGGACCGAGACATCAACACAATGCCTTTTAACACAAAAGAAGCTGCCAGAAGCTATGAGCTCCAGCGGACAACGACCAAACATCTGCTTATTGAACGCTCGTCGACCTCCACCGGATATCAGCGCTTGTCAGCAGTACTTCTCCCAGAACCCCAATGATTTCTCCCACAAAGTGAAGAAACGCAGAAAAATGGACAGTACCTCCCTCCGAAAGGGCTGAAAGCGTAGGTGAGCAGCCTATTTCGGGGATAAGCTCCTAAGCTTGGTTTGCCTAACGGCACCATGGTCCCTCTATTGATCAGCTTGACTTGAGAAAAGGAAAACGCGTTTTTTGAGATTCTACGTGAGCAGCCCCGCTTCAGCGAAGAGCTTCGTGAGCTTGGCGTCCTCATAGCAGCGTGACTCATCGTTGGAACAGAACAAATTAGAAAACGGAAACTAAAGAAGGCTACAGGCGTCCTGAGAACAAGGTGAGCCGCAGCCACCTCGGCGAAGAGCTTCATGAGCTTGGCGCGTCACAGCATCGTAAATCCGTCTCTACGACAGAACCAATCACGAGAAGGGAAAAACAAAAACATCTCCTCCGGATAAGGTGAACCGCCCCACCTCGGCAAAGAGCTTCATGAGCTTGGCGTCCTCGTAGCAGCAGGCCTGGACCTTGTAGATGAGCGCAAACTCCGCCTTGCTCGTGGTGGAGAAAGCGCCCAGGAGCTTGCCCCGTCCCTTCACCTGGCACAGCAACGATCAGAAAGGGGATGAGGATAAGCCCATGACAAGCAGAGGGAGAATATGATGTGAGCGGTGGACGAAGCACCCAGGAGCTTGTCCCACCCCTCACCTGGCGCGGCAACAAACGAACAAGGGGTGAGGGGAAACTCGTGACAAGTAGAGAGGGCCAAGGCGTCAGATCGACGTCCAGCAAGGGGGTGGAGAAAGCACACAGGAGCTTGGCCCCATCCCTTCTCCTAGCATGGGAAAGGATGGACCCGGGATGACAAGCGAGTAAGAAGACAAATCTGACGTGAAAGCGACTTTCTCGAGTCCCAAGCAAGTTGAAAACCAAAGGAAGAGCGACGCCGCCTGCCGCAACGCAAGGTTGGTATTCTTCTTAAGATTCTTGACTCATCTGACACACCGACGGGAACAGCGTGAAACTGAAACGGCCATCTGTGGAAACAGACCAATCGTACCCCACGAATACCCAGGTTGCACCAACGGGGAAGGTCATTCGAAAACCAGAGGGGAACGTGCAAAAAGGGACCCTACCTGACGTTGCTGACGGTCTCCTCATTGAAGCAAGAATCAAACGCAAAGAACGCGCAACTCATCCTCTCTCTCGAGGGGCTTTTCAAAGTATGTACGCCCCTCATAGGGAGCCGTGAAAAATGCGGATAAAAGCACGAGACATCTAGCAGAACCGCCAAAGCGTTTAAGGGCAAAATCAAGAACGAGACTCGCATAGCAAAGCAGCACATCGACCCAGTAATGCCTGGCGAAGCGTCAGGTTCGCTGTCAGGTTCGCTTTTTGCTGCCGGTTTTTAGTTCAAGAGAAACTCTCAGCAGAGCACCAACGGAGCAAAAAAGAAGGAATACGAGAGGAACGCATCCGAAAGGTACAAAATAAGACATAAAACCCGAACCTACCTGGCGGAGCGCGAGGTTGGTGTTTTGCTGCTGGTTCTTGCCGCTCCACTGCACGGCGTCCATCATGGCGTCCCACAGGTCCAGCAGCACGTCCACCTCGGGCAGGCTCGAGTCCTTCTTCTCCTTCTTGGCAAACGCAATGACGTCGTCCACGGGGGCCTCCTCGCTGCAGAAAAGCGTCAGCATGACGTCAGAAGATTTTCAGACATCGTGCCTCAGACAAATGCTGTCTGTTCCCAAAAAATTTGCGAGCTCTCCGCAGATGCAACTACGTCATCATCGGGAACCGCCTTGCCACACGAGCGCGTCAGGATAACGTCAGCAGACATCCGACATTCTTTTCTTATCCCAACGAGGGCCGTTTCAGCAGCTTGTGAAGGCCATCAAAACCCATCCTTCAGCAGAGAACATGTCAAGGAGCCAAAGCTCTGTCAAGCATCACAGACAGTCGCAGACGTGTGTTTGGGGGCTCAGGTCAAATGGTGACCTGAAGCGAAACGGTCACAACCATCACGTTCACGTCGCGGACCAACAAAGTTCGTCAAGCAGAACAGACTATGGCACGGACCACGAAACTCTCAGTCAGCGAGTGGACAATCTCTAAGACAATCAGCGGAAATGCGAAGCGACTGAACCGGTGGTACGAAGGGCGCGAACCTGATCATTGTCGTCACGGTGGCCTTGAGCTCCCTCAGCTTGATGTCAAACACCTTCTTGTTGTTGTACTCGACCAGGACGTCCTGAAGCAGCAAACACGGCTCTTTGTTTGGATACCCAAAACCAGTCCGTTTCGAACGTACCTCGTTACTCTTGGTTGTCTCTAAGATGATGGGTCTCAAACATATTAAGTAACAATGCATTTGCCCGCAGACATCACCGTTTGCAAGAAGCAGGGCATCGCTTTTCCGGAAAACATCAGGATAGCGAAAGTGATGGAAGCAGAACCACTTCAGCAAAGTGAGGGTGATAGAACCAAAAACTCTTCAGTGAATTGAGAGTGATTGAAGCAGACAGTGAGTAGGACGGGATCGGAGGTGAACTTCAGAGCCTACAATCCGATGCAATTTAACATGAAGTGATTTCTACAAGCCGGTCCTGCTTACCAGGCCGGCCTTGTGGAAGTGGTCGTTGAACGCTTCCACAGTCCGCTTCTGCATGGGGAAGAACTCCAGCAACCGGTCGTCCACCTGTGAGACGGAATGAGAGAGAGACTCTTTCAGGACACCTGAACTTCGTCCAAAACCTCACACATACGCCCGTCCGCGATTCCCTCCGACATCCCCTTCTAAGTCTCGTCGACTTTGTTCAACTATCCTGATTGTCAAGGAAGGCTCGATGAATCAAATGGCACCTGACGGAACCGCTGGCCCGTTGCAGATTTCTGCCGGAACTTGCATCATATGCAACTGGTATGCAGAAGACAGCGACCAGAATAATTTACGGAGGGTGAAGACTGGGCCGACTGCCATTTATGAGTTCGTGAACACTTCCACGTAGAAGCTTCGAAAGGAACGGGCTAATCCAAAGGAAAGGCAGACCCTCCAAAGCTCACCACAATCATGCATTTCGACATTCAACTCCTTCCCAGTAGGTCAAACTCGGCGTCCCAAAATTCTGACTTGCCCGCAAACAAGTTGCCTTGCTGACCCTCTGCGCAAACGTTCATCTTGGCCTGCTGACCAACTACTAAAGCGCTTTCTTCTTTCTCCTTCTCAAACGGTCCCTTGCTACATCCTCAGAAACTTCCAACTTTCCCACATGGAAAAGGAGCAATCTGGTCCTTCGCGCAGCGCTCACCTTGTCACAACCGAGCAGGCTGCTGACCATATCTCATAAGCCAGTCTCTCCAAACTGAACTTGCTTTCAAATCAGCTCCTCTTACCTGATCTTTTTCCTTTACACTTGATTCTGCTCCACAAACAATGTTCTGTAATCAAGAAAGAAAGGAACGTGAATCTCTGCACGCGCTCACCTTGGCCCGCTTGAGCAGGCTGACCAGCTCCTCAAACTTGTTGTCCGCCAGGTACTCCTTGCAGAACTCGGTGAGGAAGGACAGCACGGTCCCCTTCTGCACGATGGCATCCTTGAGCAGGCCCTCGAAGATGGTCTCTGGAGGCAGCTGCAAACAACGGGGGAGCGACTTGCTTAGAAGAGATAAGACTAGTAAACCAAGTTTGAAAGTGGCTGCGTTTGTCCAATCATTCATAAAGTTGGCACTGGCACCAGCTTGATTCCAACAATCTTTCAAAACCTGTTCAAGGCCCTCAGATCGACACCGGCAGACAGGGAGAAGTTCAGCATGTATACAACTGTACTGGCACCAGCTTGTTACCAGCACTTCTTCGATAACCTTTCTCAAGGCCCTCGAAGATAGTCTCTGGCGTCAGCTGCTCTATTTCTCCATGAAAGAGGTACTGACAGCAACACTGCAGCCAAAAGGCTTGAAATTGAGCCCCAGCGCCCAGAAGCGCAATTAGGTGTGAAACGGTCAGCATACAAGATTCTCTGAAAAGGGAGGGGCGGGGAGTGTAAACGAGTGCTCACCCCCAGCTTCTGCGAGAAGGTGAGTGCCGTGAAGACGGCGAGCTTCTTGCGGTCTTCCGGGCCATAGTGCTCCAGCGACTGCAGCAGCCTCTGGAGGTTGTTCTCCAGGTTCTTGATCAGGAATGGCCGCCGCCGGATCAGCTTCTGCACAAAGCTTACGTACACCAAGATGCCCGACTTGGTTGGCTCTGCAATTCGGAAAACTGGCGTAAGATCTCTGCATCTCACAGGTACTCTCAGTACTCTCAGTCATGCTTGGTGAAAGGGTACGTTGCTCAATGCGCGGACTCGTGAGGAGAGGGGTGCGCCATCTTCAGTCCATCTGGCTTGAGAAGAAAAGGGTGCTACTAGGTGAGTCCCATGAACACGATCCTGGGACCATTTTGGTGCCTGAAACATGAGGAAACATATTGGCAGAGAGGAGAGATAAGCATAGCAATTCTGCTAGCATGGAGGTGAGGTCCTACTACGATAAACTTCCCAACTTGACTTTACTTCAGCAACCAGCGATCTGTCTGGAAGAAGTACAAGCCACAACTTCCAAATCTCACTCAGGCTCCTTGACCATGTGATAACCACACCCACTCAAGGACAGATGGTAATGGTCACTCCAAGGGGCCGCAGACCGTAGCTGCTCATACTTTATGTGACCACCAACCACCAGCTGAGAAGCCAAAAGTAAAAACCGGCTGAGGTGCTCTCTTTCTGGAAATGAAAGGAAGGACTTCACAATCTTCTTCTGACAAAGATATGCTGCACACCTCACCTGGTGATGTTACTACCTGCAACTTTTAAAGGGTTTGCACCGAGCCAGTAGAGCGGTATTTGGGAATGGCTATGACCTCTGGATACAGCAACACCACTTGAAAGTGAAGAATCAGGACTTTTTGGATAAATAACACAAAAGATCAATAGACTAGATTTGGAACACCATCCAATTCCACGAGTCCCCCAAACCCAACGATGAACCAACACTAAACTGAAATGAAAGGGTCTCGGATGCTTGAATCTCACCGCACGCTAGCACATTCCAGGGCTGGTCACTTGCATCTTCAAGCGGCACCACACTCCCCGGCTGCAGCGCATGCCCCGTGAAGATCACCTCAAACAAGGTGTCCCCATACCTTGAAAAATCAAGGTCGTCGACCTCTCCAATCACCTTCGAGATAGCGTCCTGCAGGAGACATGGCATTCAGCGGCGGGAATTGGATTGTTGAGCGGATTGCTGCAGCAAATTATCTGAATCTGTCTGCATTTTTAATAGATGGAGGCGAGCAAGAGAGGAACTCAGGACAATGCACTTGCGACACAACGCAATTCTAGGGTTTGTGGGACGTAAGCTGGAGGGGAGCATCCCCTCTGCGAATAATGACAGAACTACCTATCCAAGCGGTCCTGCGGTCATTGCAAAACCCTAGAACCCACATTCTGCGAGTCGCCCATGCTTGCAATCAACAACAATGTCCACTCAAAACCATGGGTCCACAAAATGAGCAGCCGTCCCGCAAACTCACCAAGTCACCGTCCTTGTCCCTAAAGAACTGAATGACATTGTCCGCAAACCCAGAGGGGTCATTCGGAACTGCGATGTTCCGCTTGCGGGTCTTGATCCGCGCGCCACTGCAAGAGCCGAGTCAAGCAAGAGTGGTCGTCAAAAGAAGCAGAGTACTAAATGCGCACTTACTGTTTTGAGTATCTTTGCTATTAAGAACAGGCTTGTTGCCATTCAACAACGTGACTGCATTCTAGACAACTAGCTACAACATATCTATGGTAAGGCCTAAAAGATGGGAAATGCACATACAAGGTCAGAGACTGAGCACTTACCCAAGCGTGGGTCTCTCCTTCGAGCTGCATGCAGGGATAGAGGAGCATCAAAGGTCTGGATGGAGGGAGTGCCTTAAGAATGCTCCAAAGCGCAATGGAGAGAGACAAATGATCACGTCTTTTTATTGGATGCAGTTCAGCCTAGAACATCATAACGGCGAGACATCTTATGACCTCGACATCAATGCCTGACAATGTCAATTAGCCCTCTCTGGCACCGAACGCAAGGAAGGGCATAGAGCGCTCACCTCATAAACGGGCCTGTCTTTGAAGCGCTGGGGGCTTGGAAAGAAAGATCCTGGGCAAGGGACTCTCCTCAAGCTCGCTCAGAAGCGGGCGCTCCGGTTGAGGGGTAGATGCAGCCTGAAGGGAACTGCAATGGCGCCCTAGCAAATGAAGTATCCTTTCTCCTCCGTTTCTTTACTGCAGCCAGCTCGCTTTCTCTCTTTGTTGAAACCGAAGATATGTAATATATTAGCCAATCTGCCCAAATTCTGGTGGCTCATGAGACAAACTGTAACGTTCCGCCCTTTCATCGAAAAGTCACTCCGGATGGTAGTTTGCAGTACAAGCAGTCCAAATAAGGTTCTAGTCTTCGACGTCGATGTCAAACGTCGCCCGTCGCATGGCAATTTTGACCAGATTGGTTAAAATTTCTAAGATCAGAATTGGTTGCCATTGCAGAGGGGCAAGACTCGAGAGGCTGGAGCAGGCTGCAAGAGTGCCAACACTTCCAAAGTTCCATGTCCATGGGTCTGGCTCAGCTCTCCAGGCGGAACAGTGAAAAGTGACGAGAGCATGATCAGGGGACACAGGGAGGAGCAATTGTGATTCTTCCGTTGGCTGCAAGCCCATCAGACCTTCGCGAAGCAGGGGCGCTCAATCGATGAAAGCCAGTGACTAGAATTGGCAGCCACCTGCTGACAGAATATGTAGGAGCTTCTGTGCGGTGCAGCTGGTGTTGGGAAAAACTAGGCTTCAGGAAAGCCCGCAACAATGAAAGCAGCTCTCAGGCCTGGGGATGCGGCGTTTGCAAACGTGGAGAAGGTGGTGAGTCCGCCAGCGAAAACTACGAGCAGTGCTCAACCGAATGCACCGTCTGCATTGGCTGGCTCAACTTAGTTTTGGCTACCACAACTAAGTTGGGACCTGTGATGTTAGAGGAGTACAACACTTTACATGTTGTGATCTTCTTCCTGAAACTCATCAGATACCATAGCTTGCCATAAATCTCTTCTTTCATTCTTCGCTTCTTGTTTGCCCATGTGTCATCCCTTACAAGAATGTCTGCTCATCAAAGTTTTTTAACATTGATTGATCAGCCAGAATCTTCGTTTGCAGAATGCGGAGCTCTTCACTCTCACATATGGGGCAGTTGTACGGCAGCTGCTGACAGACCACGAGGATGTGGATGATGTCAACAAGCAGCTAGACAGCATGTAAGAGTTCATAGAGTGGTCCCTGCTCCATGAAATTTGTCGGCAGCCCTGAGTGGTCGGGGCTTAGAGCTGTGGAAGTTTTGTCTGAGCCCCCTGGATAATTTTCAAAGGACTTGGGCTTGGGACTTGGGCTTCACTCAGACAGCTTAGTTTTAATCATAGTCTTTGCCCGACTCTCATCACCATTCGAAAACCGGTGAAGAAGGACAGCGCCAACTCATATCAAAGTTTTTTCGGCTGGCCTCGATTATGATTATTTTTGCCTGTTGACCTACTATCAAGCTGTGCCCGAAGACTTGATTTAAGTTTGGTCAAGCAATCTGGTTACTTGAATCCCACAGAGGGAGATCTTCTGAACTGTATGATCGACCGCAAACCCAGAGGTGACCGTGGAAGCGACTCGTCCCTTCTTTCCACCCATTACATATTATCTTGACATTTGCTGCTTACTCTCGTGGACCTGGCCATATTTGATAAAGACTAAGTCATATAATTGTACAAACTGAAGACGGAATTTTCTGGTTGTCTGCAGGGGCTACAATATTGGCATCCGATTGATTGATGAGTTCCTCGCCAAATCAAACTCTGCGAAGTGCGCCGACTTCAGGGAAACAGCTGATGTCATTGCTAAGGTGAGCTCTGACCAAGATTGTCAACCAAATGACTTATGAATGTTTAGCAGAGGCACCAACTTGATTTGCAATTGTGAGTGTTGCTAGTCAAATCGAGCATCAATCATAGCTAAAGGGTAAGTTGGCGAACTGCACGATGGATGTATGACCTTTTTGAATCCGGCCTCAGTTCAAAGCCTGGCTCGAATTTCCTTTGGAGACTACTTGCCGTTTGTCTGAATTATAGTTTCCAGGACTGGTGCCTATGAAAATGAGCGACCTGTCAACGGGCCAGCGGGCGGGCCCTGAATCGGTAGACTCGAAACAAGCTCTCTTAGAATCTTGTCAGAGTCTTTTTAAGAGCCGCTGACCCCTATGTGTCAACACGTCAGATTGGTGGATTGGTCAATCTGTGACGAACAGAAGTTGCATATTCCAGGTATCTAGGAGAATTCGTCAAGCCAATCCTGGCAAGAATCAGCATCAGGAAAAGATACTCTTCTGAAAAATGAAAGTCGAAGTCCCTTACAGATGGACCAACGGCTGTACTGCTCATCCTCATTTCCCAAATTTCGTTGCTCACCGAGTTGACAGATTCGGCCACTTTCATTGCGAGAGGGAAAGTGTTTTAAGACAAAAAGAAAGGGAAATGTCCGCTAAAAGGTCTTGTGGAGGAATCACTGACAATTCCCTCCGATATAGGAGGTATTCATCAATTTCCAACGGTTAGTCCACATACCAAGGCCGACCTTCGTTCGCCGGTGAAGATTAAGGCCTCCCTCTTCCTTGCCTCAGCCACATACTTCGTGGTCGCGGTCAACTGAAAGAGACAAAAGAGACTCTAAGACAAGGATAAACTCTCTGTCCACAATGGGTGTTGACCGTTGAACATTCTGCTCTTCGCAGGTCGGGTTCAAGATGTTTCTCGGAGTCTCTCCCACGGTCGCCAACTGGAGCCCAGACGGGAAGGAGTGCAGCCTTCTGATGGACGACAATCCGCTGGTCGACTTCGTCGAGCTGCCCGACACCTGCCAAGGCCTCTCGTACTGCAGCATACTGTGCGGGGTCTTAAGGGGGGCGTTGGAAATGGTAAGCCCTCAACACTTCACGATCAGAAAGATTACATGTCTGTTTCGCTTTGTGGTGCGCTCAGGTCGCCGATCTCTGTGTTGAAGCTGTTTCCCGTGTTCCGTCAATACTCTATACAACGGCGTCTTTCCGGACTCTATACGACGGCGTCTTTCCGGCCTCTATACGACGGCGTCTCTCCGGAGGGTTTGTGAAGCGCCAACTTTCTTTTCGACTGTCTCACCTGCGAAAAGGCTACGAGCTGGATGTTTTCCAACGTTCGCCTTTGGCCTGACTCGTCTGTTGGCCTACGTTACTTGCATTTGGTGTTTCCAGAAGTCCGCAGATAAGGGTTCCCTCTTTTCTGGTCGAGCATGTCAACCGTATCGTTGCAAGGACCACAAAAAGTATTGGCCCCGAGAGTTGAATTGAGATTATTCAGCCCTCTCAGCTTCTCGGTCGATGTGGTTTCGTTCCGCATCATTGGTCAGAGGATTTCTCCTAAGAGGTCCTTGATTCTTGAGAATGCAAGGTGGTTTGTTTTTCTGCAGATCTCAATGCGAACAGAGGTGAGGATCGTCAAGGATATGCTGAAAGGGGACGACGTATATGAGATTCGAATGAGGCTAATAGAGACGGTGCCCGAAGAGCTTCCTTACAAAGACGACGAGTAGCTTCGTCGATTCGTTATACATTAACTGCTATTTCTCGAGGGTCCCGGTCGCAGTTGTTCACCTTTTATTCGGTGTCGCAAGTTGCTCGACCAGCAACGTTACCAGGTTGCGTATCACGGCTGAATCTACTTGCGGCCTTAAATTTCACTTCTGGCCGGCTGCTCTGGTCGCCGCAGGGAGGCAGGCAGATAATCGATCCAATCACTGATGATCACTCATCATCACGTGCTGAACGAGTACATATACATTGGTAATTCGAGTTTTCCGTATGCAACCGCCGACACACGTCATGTGTCGAGACCTATTCATCAACGCTGATTCTCTCGACAAGTGTTACTTATCATTCAATGATTATTGAGTTCGACATTCAAGTCGGAGTGAACTCGATCGGAAGCCTTGACCAACAAGTGGGCTGCTTCGGCGGCGACCGGACGTTTGTTCATTGAGGTGTGATCGGATAGCATGATTCGACCAAGGCCGCCCGGGTGCATCCGAACTTTTTATGCCGGATCAATATCAAATATACATTGAACATGCTGGCTGGTAACGTATGTGTGCATATTTATAGCAATTGCACTTATAGTAATGAACGGCGCGCATATATGTTTCGGGCTGCGAATGGGCCAGGCGCCGTTCGCAATTAGTGACCCAATTGCACGCGCGTCATCTCGCGGCCATGTTAACCGGAGTCCCATGCATGGCCGCGGCATGTCAGTCGAGGTTTTGGATGCACCGTGCGTATATGGCGGCAAATACATTCTAGAAGCAAATTCCGATCGTTACAATTATGATCGCAACAAGCCTGTTTACAGACCTACAACTAATCTTTGTTTTGGTCCATGTGGTCGCAACATGTAAGCATGTGCCGCCATGACAGGACGGAGTATATTTGGGGCTGTACGCCAGCATGACGCATGTGCCAGACGGTACATACCTACTTTACTGAGTCAGGGCCAGCTCTGAGCAGATCCGACGTTCTGGATCGTCACTGATCGAGTCACTGAGTGATTTATGTGACTTCGTAATGGATCACCACCATTGCTTTGGTTTGGACACGGGCCCGGGGCTTTTAAGAAGAAAGCACTTGAAACACTGCTTTTAAGAGAACTATTTTACCCTCATCTAATTACAAGTCAATCTCGAAGTTCATAGCATGCTCTAGTTCGCAATTTAAAGCTTTGAACCCAATCAAGTGGCTCAGTCGTTTTCAGCTAAGTTGGCCAGCATTTGTAGGCGCCTATGAGAGCCGACAACAGGCCGGCCAGAGCCAAAAGGGCCGGGTTCTTAAGCACGCTTTTCCGTTCCATCATGTCATCTAGGGCGAGCAGTGCATCTGCTGCATCCTGGGCGACTGCTATCATCTTCAAGAGTCGCTTAGCTCGCAGTTGTGCAAGCTCTTTCAATCGAACATCGTCCTCACTTCCATCGCCCACCGTTGTCTTTCCTTGTGCACGAAGCTCGTTGATCAACTCCGCTTCTCGTCTGTACGTTGATGAGATGGCCAACAAGCTGAGAGAAACACTCCCAAAGTAGCCAAAGAACTCGGTCCACGCACTGATCTTTGTTAAGGGCGCGCAGTGCCTCTTGTCAATCAGTCCTGCTTTGGCCTGCAAATGGCAAATTAATCAAGGCTTAGCTTTCTTCTTAAGTTGTCAGACTGATTCTACTGGCTTCAAAATCCACTTTCACTCGACTGGAAATGCACAATTTCAGCTCAGCTTGAGTAATCTGCATGCTTGTTCAATTTCTAAGAGGATTTTACAAACCCAGCAGGTTTCTATGAAGCCTGGTATCAAGTATGAACAAGGCCCCAATGGATGAAGGAGAGTGAATGTCTTTCAAGAGGTTGATAGCATGTTTTCGTATGCGCTAAGATTGGCAAGGCGTTCATCTACATTAACACAATCTGGATCTCAGAAGCTCAAGGGCCCAAAAAATACACCGTTGTTGACAAGTGACTAAAAACTCATGAATCCAAATGTCCTTACCAGCCAGATGCCTTGCTCGGTGAAGTAGTATGCGCCCTCAAACCCATTGGCAATGAGATGAAGAAGTCCATCCCTGGTAGACAACTTTGGGCCCTTCCTTACTGCGTCCAAGTCTTGCAGGAACTTTCCTAGCCGGAATGCCTTTCTGCTGATTCCAACGCTTCCTTCAAATTCCGCTAGCCTCTGTGCCAAGTGCGAGCTGGGAGCAACAACATCTGTCTTGAGCAGCAGCTTTGATGTGTACCTACATATCTTCAGTGCTTTGTCAACCCCGTCTCTTTTTTGAAAGAATGCAACCGCCTTGTCCAAGGTATCCTTCTGGCTTGCCATCAAAAGTCACTGAGAGCCAGCTAGTCCTCGCGAGCTTCGCAGCAGAAGCCCGTCTCGCAAGTGTCTAACATGAGGGAAGCGACGGCGTCAGTCACTTTCCTTCACGATCTCTTGATGCTGGTGGTACTCAGACTGTCTTCTCAAAGTTTGTCCCCACCACTGAACACTTTTGCACAGCGGCGGGGCCTATCAGCAAAGCGATGTTTAGAATTTAAAGTATCGAGAGGCCAAATTCTTGGGGGACAGGCAATTGCAGACCGTAGAATGCTGCGTTAGGCACCTGCTTCAAAATTCAAAGCCGCATTGCTGCACTTCCTAGCAATTGAGGGTTCTCAACCGCCTGCGGGGAGAGCTTCTGAGCTGCTCAGCTTATATGATGCTTTGCCCACCTTCAAGTGCTGCAAAAGCGCTCCTGCAAGGAGGAGACACACAGAGAGACGCCATTGGCATCTTCGAAAAGTTCCACCCAGCTGGCAGCTGAGCTTGTCCCTCCCAACATGAGTCAGCAAAGCTGCGAACTAGGAGCGGCGTCTATTGTTCGCTCTGCAGGTCATATTTAAACCCGATCAGACCGTTCGATGGCTCCGGGAAAAGGCAATCCGACGGTACCTGCATTTTTATAACCCAGACCTAGAAACGTCGATTGAGGATTGTGAAAACAGATGGACGGCGTAGAGAGCCATTTTGCTCAAAATATCGTGCACGGTAATGGTAATCCTAAGGCTAGACTCTAGAGTCTAGAGTCTATGATGGAGCCAGACTGTTCTGATTCCTGTTCATCAGCCTCGCGGGTTCCTCAATTCCGCTTTCCCACTTCCTGCTGCGCCAGCATTGCTGCAGGGGCGATCTCCTGGCAATCTAGGGCGCTAGGTAGTGGTGACGAAGGAAATTAGCCGAGCTCTGCCAAGTGGCATGGTTGTTTGGACTAAGAAGGGCTGCATTGTAAGTTACCTTCGAGTTTGTCAGAGATTTCAACAGGCATGGCCCTTTCTTTGGCACACGCGGTTGGCAGCACTTTCCAAACCGGTCTATTCACAGGGGGGGCACCTCCTCACTTCGGGAAGGAGTGGTATGGCAGCCCCCTGCCGCGACCGACATGTGCCAAAGTAGGAAAGCTTCCTAGACAGCCAAATCTCATTCAGGCTAGTAATAGTCTGCCTTGGGTATTCGATGAGGATGTGACATTCGGGGGTTTGCCTGCCCGAGGAGTGCGCCTCAGCAAGCCAAGGAAACGTGAGGTCCGAGTTGGGGCCAAGTGGTTGCATGGCCTCAAAGGAGAGTCCAAAACTGGCGGGACAGGCTCGTCAGGTGAGGACCTTACTGTTCTACTTGATAATTGTTTGAGATCGCTTGTTGGTAATGGTGTGCGCTGTTTTAGCTGCTCCGCCAATTGTCGCTTGTTTTCGTGCAAACATTATGCAAAGTAGCTTGTTTGCTTGGTGGTCCTGCGTCTCAACGCATAATTTTAATGTGTGGAACTTCAATGCACACAATTCCTCCTATCAGTGTGAGGTTAATATGAGAAACAGCTACTTGAACCTTGACTATGTCCTCTGAGGTTCAAAGCCATTTTGAGGAGTGGGCTTCTCTGCTGGACCCCCGTAGATGACTACCACTGACCTCGCTGCCAATTGACAGCCCGTTGATTTATGAGAGATATGACTCATGGAAGCTGATGGAATGATGCCCCTCTCTTTGAATTCAAAACCTGCTATGTCCGCTAGTGGGAGACTATTTTTAACCTAAGATGTTTCTTCCCAGGGAATGGATATTTTCCAATCAACACTACCTCTCAACTGTGAGCCAAATGCGTCACACAGGATCTTTGGTGCCCATTTTGATTTGACCAGTTTTGTGATAGAAGGTTCAACTTTTCTTGTACATCACTCCTTTGGCCGTTGAAGGTGTAGTGATGTCAAATCACCTGCACCCAACAGAGAACTCGCACTTTTGCACTTAATGTTAATGAATGCCTTGCGCTATTGCTGCGACTTACTGGTTTGGTCAAAAGGATGACCTATATTCAAAACCACCACCCTTGCATCGTCCCCCTCTTTCTTGCAGATACCATCTCAGCTTTATTTTTAAAGTCATATTTATTCATTTCCCTCTGATGGTGGCTGCTGACGCATCTCTGATGTTATGCTGACTTACCCTTGAAGGAACTGTTTCTATCTGAAGTCAGTGCCTGGCAATTGTAAATGAAGATGGTATAACCACCGGCACTGACTGAAGGTGCAAGAATGACACTAACGACCAGGACTGTTCTAGTTCTAGGGTTCTGAACATGTCAAATACTGAACTCGCAAATTGTGCTTTAGTTCTGAAGCATGTTAGCCACCACCATCAGCCCTCCACTTCGTCAGAGAAAGCTCATGTGCCAAGAGCAAGAGCTTAGTCTGATGCAGGGGATTCATCTTCATGTTCTATAAGGTTCCCCTTCTGTCATACTCTTCAATTATAGCCTTGAACGCCAAATGCCTGATCAGGCGCCCTATCCCCCGACTCAACAGATTTGCTTGTTGTTTTAAGAATCATGATGCCCCCAAGTATGACAAAGCACTCCTCCTGTAGGAAGCACAATCTTTGAGCGCCTCGGCGAGGCTGGCGGCCCAAAGTCTTCAACAGCTGCAACGGCAGTCAGAGACTCTGAGGGGAACAGCGAGAACGGCCGGGCGAGCTTGAAAGTAGACGACGATTTCGATGAGGATGCGTATGCAGAGGAGGAAGAGGAAGACGATGAAGAAGTGGACGAGCAGCTGAAGGCTGAGCTGGAAGCCAGCCTGAGGGCTACGCAGGTGAGGCATATTTGTGTTTCAGGGATTTAGGGTTATTGTACATCATCCGCAGTCCTTCCTTTCCACATGTTGGCTTACCGTTTACCTTTGGACAGTCGGCTGCAGTTAAGTCTTGCTGTGGTGGTAACAAATGTTCATCCTCCATGATTACGGTAAGTGGATTCACCTGCCACTGCTGCAAAATTGGAGAAACACTTTATGGTTTTGCGCAGCAGCTTGCAGGAATTGGTATTTGCTTTGAGCACGCTTTTCGAAGCTTGTCTTTCATGATGCTTCGTTTTAAGCGCGGTAAACTGAGTTTAGACTCAAAAAGGGCTGACCTCAAACTGCACGTTGAAGCTTGAAACACTTTCAAAGATGATCAGCTGCAAAATAGTTGGATTTTGGGTGGTGGTCCCCTATTAGGAGACTGTCAATGCCCTTCATGTTACTTCCTGATCTACCAAGTTCTTCTTGTCTTCAGCGAGCTAGTGACCTGCAGTGGTAGCATTGATTCTTGACAGAAGCTCAACGAGGTGTTTGGTAGTTTGAAAAGTCATTGAGGATTGATACTCGTTGGTAGCTGATCTCTACGTGTAGAGATCTGGTTTACTCTGCGAGTTTGCAGCGGTGGTGCTGATGATTGCTCGTTTTCGCAGAGGGAGCCCGAGAATGGCGTAGCGAAGCCAACAGAAGAAGAGGCTGGACAGGTAAGAGAGTAAGATCAACAAGAATGTTTCACTTACCGAACCCAATTATCAGAGATCAGGCTTTGCAAGAGTCGCTCCAGTCGGAATCTGTAGACTGGTCCTCTCTCTATTGGCTGATTACCTCTTGCAATGATAACGAAGATGATGTGAGGCAACTTTTGTCCAGTCATTGTGGCCTTGCGAGAAGGTTATTTCAGTTCAAAAAAAAAATCCTGGTTTTCGACAACCTTTGTTGGCTTGCATTTCGAAGTTCGTCGTTTCGATGTGTCAGACGTGAGAGACTCTCTCACGAGGCTTCAAGAAGTGTGCCTTTAAAGTGATGCTGTGGTCCGAGTAAGAGACCAAGCTTTGGGTCACTCTGTGACGATGTCAGAAAAGGCTGCAGAGCGTCAGCTCCTTATGCTTCACAGGAAACGTTCTCAGTGCGGAACTCTTAAATGATATTTGCATCTTAATGCGAACAATAAAATTGCTTTTTTGGGCAAAACACTACGTGTGTTAGGAGCGGAGGAAGACAGTCTGAGTGCGGAAGTGTTATATGGGCCACTCAGCATCCTCGTCGTCCTACAGGGGGACCTATCAGCCGCTGACGGCGCCCCAAAAGATTCTGAGAAGGTCGCGGAGCTCCGGATGGGTCTGGATACGATGCGGAAAGCGGTGGAGAACTACTTCGGGGCAGTATACACTGTTGCGCGGTTGATGCCGACTGCTGAGCGGAAGGAGTTCCTGGACAGCTTCAAGGGAGACCAGTAAGTCGGCTAGTCTCTCCCAATGCCCGATGTGATACACGCTTTGTAACATCGGGCCTTGAAAAGCACTGCGGGGTCTTAGAGGGGGGGTCGCTCCCGTCAAGCGACCAGATACTTGTTCACGTGGTGCGTTGGGTTGCTGAAGACATTCGAGATTGAATGTGGGCCCTCGGATGATTTCTTTCCTCAGGACTCGGATGCACGAGTGTACTTGGGTGGATGCTCTCTTTAAAGGTAGCTGAAAGAAAGCCCCTTCGTATCCACCAGGCTTCTAGGCAGGGGAACTTGTCATGGCCGGCTTTCGATTCTCCAGCTGCGGGGTCGCACAAGAGCGTCGAGTCCCACAGGAAGAAGAGTCGGTCACAGACCCCGGCAACGCTCAAGTTTCATGGCAAAAAAGACGAGTTCTTTGGTCGGCTGCATGAGCTCGATTTTGCATAATGGCCGAAGATTGCTAGTCTGACCACGGCTCGAAATCTGTCTCCCAGGATGATCGACCTTGAAAACGCTCTGGGCGGTGACAAGGAGACCTTTGTGCTTGGGCTGGACGGGGAGGATCGGACGACAGCCCTGAGTATTTTGGAGGAGACGTTGAGCCGTTGCCGGGCCTGGGTAACGAGCGAGTCCGACAAGCTGGACAAGGTGAGGCGCTAGTGTGTCCTGTTCTACTGCTCATTCAATTGCTTAGTTCTGGGGATCTACGAAACCGGTGGAAATGCTCGAGTACAGGTACTTTCATCGACGATCGAATAGCCTGTAGTTTTTCTCCTGAATCCGGTTCCGGTCCTTGCGCTATATGGCTCCGTAAAGTGGAGTGTGTTTTAGGGGCCAACTTTGATCTGATGGGTTCGTGAGTCTCTGGCTGCGCTTGACAAACATTCTTACGTGAGAGACAACAACTCTGAGACCTCCTAAACTCCTAGGTCTTGGAACATTATGTGTGGCTTCAGCTAGACAAGCCAGTGGGATGTGTGTCAAAAGAAAGCGGCCGAGTTTACCCCGACTAATAACCTGCGTGTTCCCAGAAACTCTTGACACGCCGGCCCTGACCCCTTTGACCCCCGGCTCTGGCCGTTACCCAACAACTTCTTCGGCTTCAGCTAGACATCAGGAAAACGAGCCAGACTTGGAGATATCGTAAATAAGGGCGACTCCACACCAGTGAACGATCCCGAAGGCTCCTGACACGCAAAATTATGAGACGTTTATTGGGAGCTTAAGGAAGACTTGGACTCTTTGCAGGAAACCGGCGAGTACACCTAGTGAACAACCAAGTAGTCCCCAAGACTTCCCACATGCCAGATTACGAACTGAACATAACTAATGATCTTATGATTGGTCTTTCCTTTTTGGCAGGATGCTGGCGAGTACACCCTAGTGAACGACGAAGTGGTCCCCAAGTCTCCCGACGCGCCAGATTACGGACTGATCATAACAGCTGAAAAGAAATTTGGTGTTTTTGTTTTTGGCAGGATGCTGGCGAGTACACCCTAGTAAACGACGAAGTGGTCCCTAAGACCCCCGACGCGCCGGCCCCCACCCCTTCCGAGCTCCAGGCGTTCATCGGGCGGACGCTCCAGGAGGCGAGCTACAAGAGTCAGGAAGCCATGCTGGAGGCCACGTGGCGAATGGGCGACCTGCCACGTTTCCCTGACCTCCCGCTGCAGCCGGGCGTGTTCGATGACGTGGAGAGCGAGGAGGAGCTGCGACAAAAGATCGCGGAGCAGAAGCTGCTGGTGAGTTGAAACCGGGGGGGTGGTTTTAAGGGTACAAGCTGGCCCCCTAACTATGTGTTACAGGGTGCTTAAAAGCCTGAATGTAAGCAGCCTCTGATCAAGGTTGAGGCTCGACAAGGCTGAAGGCTATGGCGGATTTCTGGCCCTTGAAACGATAGTCGGGTCGGTTACTGGTGCGTAGTTGACCCCCTGCATAAGGCGTAAGCTTTGCTGAGCAGGGGCTGCTGTTGAGTCGGAGAGGGGGGCATACCGAGACAGACTGCCCACATCATTAGTAAATAGGCTTTGTCTGCTTTTAGCAGAGCGGCTAGTAGATGCGCACACCAATGCATTGCCGAGCAGAAGCTCCTGCTGAGACGAAGTGGGGATAGATCAGACTCGCTCATTCCAGGAAAGTAAGCAAGAAGTAGAACGTTTGGCAGCCTGACTGCAATCAGCCGCAGAACGTCGAGCACTGACCTCACCTAGTCGCTGACGTCCTGCTGACGTCACTTCGTTGCAGATGTACGGGCAGGCGGAGCAGATGCGGCAGGAGCTGGAGGAGAAGAAGGACGAGTACCGCAGGAACCAGGAGGCGTGGGCGGCGGAGCGCAGGTCGGCAGAGCAGGTGAGACTTTAAAACCTCACGATTGAAAGCACACTTTGTTTCCAAGAGTGCAATTTGCGGATTCAAGTAAAAGAAGCAAAAGCAGAAACGGAAACCGATTTTAAGGCAGTCAGGAGGCGTGGGTGGGGGAGCGCAGGTCGGCAGAGCAGGTGAGACAGAACTTGGTCCTCACGGCTAAACGCACACTTTTATAAGATTGACGATTGGCAGGTTCAGATCAAAGGAGCAAAAGCAGAACCGGAAACGAATGCAAAGGACGAGAAGAGTCAGGGTGGCGGAGCAAGTGTGATGAGACCTGGGACTTTACGATCAGACTGTCGAAGATTATGAAAGTGTACGGAGTTCGAAGAGGTTGTGGCAGAAGCGGGAATGATTGTAAAATTGTGCCTGTACGGCGCAGCAGGAAGGGCTTGATGCGCGAGCGTTTTTATGTCATGCTGCGGAAGTAGCGGTTTCCTTCAGCTTCCGATTCTTGGACTTTGAGTCAACTACAAAGATGCATTAGACGGTTCAGCAGCACCTGGAGCAACAGCAGAAAAGACGTAAGCAGTACCTACTTCCAAGAGTTAGCCTTGGTTTGAGTTGTTAGCAATCTCGACGGAGCAAGCCGTCCGATTCCTTTAAACATGGATTCTTACGGTGGTCCAATAGCGACTGAAGCTGCTCAGACGCAAACGGTTCCTTGTTCCGACCCCCTTTTCACCTTTAAACCGGGGGGACTGCCGCCCCCTCAAGCCTCTCCGCTTTTCCGTTTTTGGGCCTTTGTTTCATTACATGTTATTTTTGCTGATTAAGAGAATGGCCCACTAATCAGCCTGGGTGGCAGACAGCAGCATCTGCTGGTATCCCCATCCGGTCACGTTGATCTGATCAAACCCGAGCCGTCCGATGCAGAACGGACGGCCCTCCGTCTGGCAGGACCGGCTTAACCGGTTTGGCCGCGACCCTGAAGCGGAGCGGATGCTGGAAGAGGGGGAGCGCGTCATCGAGGCGTTCGAGGACCAGATTGAGGAGGAGTTTGCGGACTTTGAGAGGAGCTTGGGTGAGTGAGGATGCGTTTGATTGATGCATGGTTTTTTCCAAAAGGGGTCTTAAGATTCGCAGGGGTTGCGGGAATCTTGGGGTTCGGAATATGAACAGGATTCCAAGTTGCCGGATCGAGAGGTGGTTCTTCTCTTCAAATTTCAAGCGCTTTGAGAAAACAAATGGTCGAGGTGGGGACGGGGCAGCGGAGTTGGAGTGTGCTTCGACCATGCGCTTGCAAGAAATACGGTGCCTCTTTGGACATGTAAGCGTTGAAAATCTGGCGTTTTTGAGAGTAACTTCAGATTCACATCTGTATCTCATTTTCCGTTTAGGTTTGCCTCTTGCAGGCGACCAGGCGGGCCAGCCACTGAATAAACAGGATCACCGGGGTTCGCAAAAGCGATCTAGAAGAATCATACACGGACCAGAATTTTATGCGCACCTGACATTGTCGGTTATCTTGAAGTTAGAGATTTTCTTCCTTTCAAAGATCTTCAGTACAGCTTTGTGTGCCCCGCACCCCGGGCGACAGGTGGGGGCAGCCTTCGAGCGAGCAGGACCATCGCGATGTTGCGGTGACGATTGAGACAGTCAGCAATGTTGATGTCGGAATATTAGTGAATGCTTATTTGATTCTGTTTGATTTTTATGCAGGTTTGCGCCCCGCCGGCGATCGCCCCGCAGGCCAGCCCCTGAGCGAGCAGGACTATCGGGACATCGGGGTGACGATCCAAAAGATCCGTGAGGATCTAGAGGAGGGCTTACGTGCGGACGAGGGGCTTCCGGTGCCGTACCTCAGGAAGCCGCTGGCGGAATCGGAGGTGGCGGAAATGGAGCAGACGTACCGGGACATGATTGAGTAAGGATGCGCGGTTTTTTGCGCTTCTCCAATCTGTGTGTTTCTAGACAAGTCTACAAATTGTCTTCAAGTTTTTATGTCAGTGCAGTCTTTCTATGAGGTTCCGCGTCTTGTATCCCTGCTGACGGTGGTCCGAGGTGGCTGATAAAGCGCACTTTCAAGGACTCGTGCTTGGCCAGGGGGGCTTTTTTTGTGCACGCCACAAGCCAATGCAATGAAATCCTAATATCTTCACTATCTTGAGTCCGGGATGGTCTGTCACAATCTTTCTTATCATGCCCTGGCTCGTTTTCCCTACAACCCTCTTCAAGCTTCTGCTCTCACTCTTCTGCGAGTTTCGACTGTTTGCTTCTAAGGATGCCCAAGGTTTTGAAGATATGACTCGATCTTGCAATCTCAAAACTGATTTCCTTTGTAGGAACGCCGAGGAGATGAAGGCCCGGGGCGACACGATCCTCCCGGGCGCTTTCGACGTGATGGAGAGCCTATCGGGTGCGATCTCTCGGATCGACGAGCTTATCAAAACCGGACGCATCGAGGTGGTCCGTGACCGGGACTACCTCGATGCGTTGCGGGCGTACGAGGCCGCACGTGATGGCACCGAAGACGACGGTGAGTTGTTCGTTGCTGAACGTTGATTCCTGTTTTTAACGAGGTTGAGGCATGAGCGCTCGTGTTTGGAGACGAGGGTAAGCTATTCGCGGTTGTACGTGGGGTGTCCCTTTGAGTTAGGTTGAACTACGAGCTCTTGCGTTTGCTTGCAGATAGTATCTTTTTGTCGCGCTCATGGGAGACGTTTGTTTCAGCCGTTCTTTGGTTTCTTGGGATGAGTGCGACTGAGGCGCTTCATTACGACGGTGCGTCATCTTAGCTGGGCTTATATGTTGAGCTCTCGTGGTTGCCAGATTGAGTCTGGGGCATTCGGCTGCGCTCAGCTGAAGCAGTCGTTTGAAGCCGTTTTTTGGTTATTGTTTGAGATTAGTGCGAGCGAGGCCCGAAAGAAGAGTGTTTCAGCTAGGCTTATACGAGCTCTTGTCATTGCCATACGGTTGAATGTAGTATTTCTGGTGCGCTCAATCGAAGCCATCACTCGAAACACCTCTGGTACAAGCCCTCAAAACGTCGAGTTTGGATTCTTTGCCAGCCGAAAAGTTGATTGGACCTTAGCTTTTGCCGCTCAACATCAGGCTCTTGGACTCCACTTCTCCGAAAGCTCTTGCCTTCAATCTCCCGTGCAATGGTGCGCTCGGATGCAGCTTCCAAAGGCCGTGTCGGTGTAAAGCATATTGATTCCGACTCCTTTGCGTGCATCCTAAGCCTGTTGGGACCTTCTGCCGAGCACCCCAGAAGAGGTCCTTTTTGCTATCGAGGACGGCATCTTGACTCGTCTAAGTCCCTCGAATCTACTGATCCAAACGCTGTATCTGTCACGAAATGGAACATTCCCCGGTTTCTATGCGCAGGCTACAAGCAAGTCGCGGACGGTATGCCGAGCAGCCCGGAGGAAGTCCTATGGCTATCGAGAATGGCATCACTTTCCTCGACAAATCCCCTCGAAGTGTCTCTCGCGAAGCTTTTCTAAGACTCCACATTCTTGCTGCAGACTATAAGCCTGTTGCTGACCGGATGCCAAGTACCCCGGAAGAGGTGCTGACCGCTATCGAGGACGGCATCACTTCTCTCGACTACACGCTATCCGTCCTGAACGACAACGAGCGGCGGCCGCTGACCGCCGATGAGGTCATCGAGATGCAAGTTATGGACGAGGGAGTCGTCCAATGGCGGGACGAGATCTTGGATCTCATGACCAACCAGACGCAGGTGTGTAATCTGCCCGAGGACCGTGTACGTTGATACAGTGTCGGAACCGTGTGCAGGGCCTGCGTGAATAATAACACGGTCGGGCTCTCTGGTGGCCTCTCGAGTTTAAAGGGCTGTAAATTGCTTCTAAAAGGCATAGACTCACGAGTTGAGATTGTTCAAATGAATGCGTACGGCCTCTTTAGCTGCCCCATCTCGCCGGCGGTTTATGACGCCGTCGGCCTTTGCAGATTACGTTGACACTCCTTCGTTTACAGTCGGTTTCAAAAACCTCTGGCACAGCTTGAGTTGAAAGCACACCCGACCGCTGAACTTAGTCGTAAGATGCAACCACCTCAGAGTTGCGTTTCTTGGGCTTAGCCGTTGTTATAAAAGCTGTATCATCTGCCTGCAGGTGAAGGCACTCGCGAAGCTCGATTCGCTCATCGATAGAACGCGGCCATTCTACATGGTCGGCGCGCCCCGGCCGCTAAAACCCTTTACAGGATTTAAGGACCCGAACGCGGCCGCGGTTGCGAACGTGTGGGCGGATCTGATCGGGGAGAAGCTACCCGAGGCGCCAGTCTCCACCGAAGAGGCGGTGACTTCCGCTTGGGGTTCGCTTTTCGACGACGCGTCCTCCGGGGGGGCCGATTCCGCCCCCGTCGCAACCCCCCCGCGAGAGGAGTCCGTGAATGGGGCCGCAATGCCCGGGCTGAACGGGATAGCGCTCGGCGACGGCGAGCCGACGGGTTCCGCAAAGATGGAGAATGTGATGACGATCGGAAATGGGATTCAGCTAGATTTGGGCGCCGCGCAGGCGGACCGGTTAACTGCGGCCCCAGGGGGGACAAGCTTTAGGGAGAGCGACCCCCCTTAATGTGTAAGCATAAAGCGCGTTGGTTTTTAACCTTAGAACGGGTAATAGTAGCCAGATGAGGATTGAATGCGGATGGAGTGCACGTTTACAAGGTGTGACCACACAAGGCAGAAGCCATTCTTGTTTCAAGAGATACACAGGGGTTCGTTTAGGATTCTTGCATCTGGGCGGTTTGTCGTTTCATCCGACCTACGTATAGGGCTGGAGGAATGGGGTTTGCATGCGTGCAGCTTTGTTTGGTGTGCTATTGGCAGGTCGGTTTTCAGTTCTAGTCATATGGTAGTACGGTTGTCGTTGACGACATCCTCCACTGTCTCCAACCAAATTTTTAAAAAAGGAGTGAGCCTGTTTAGGCAACGTGGCCCTTCGAGCGCATTTCCGTCATGAAGAGGATATATCGTGCTGGTGACCACAAATTCTAAAGCTGCAAATGTACTAGGAAACTGAGACAGCGCGGCCCAGGCTAAACCCTAGATCGAATGTTATCTTATGTGTTCAGTCTATTCAATAGTTCTAGTGTCCCTTGAAAATCTTTAGAGCTTTGAATTGTACAGTTCTGCATAATCGTGTAGAGTATATTCATCTTGGCAATTGGTTAAACCTGTTGCTAGTGCGGTGAGGCTCTGTTGTTGGTCACTATCAATGACCGCTATGACTCATTGTCTGAGCACATCCAAGATAAGACCATGCAAGCGTGTCCGACTATCATTCAGGCTTACTTTCACTTGTGATACATCCGAGCTTTGCTTGCCTGTACACATAGTATTAGTACCGTGGTACCAAGTAAGTATGATGTTTTTATAGAACAACATACTAATACATACGGCAGTACGGTATGTATGTATGCATGCATGCATGTATTTGGTCAGTGCTCCGTTGAGTCGGTGGCGATTGTTGTTCATGGCCTGGCGCCATCGTGCCCAAACTTAGGGCGTTAATATGCATTGAAGAGATCGATCGCCATGTCACTGTGTAAGAGCTAGTAAACAACTTAATTGCCGTACATGCATCTTGCAGCCGCGGCGCAGGCTTGAATCTTGTCGATATGAATGAATGAATGATTCATTAAAGTCCGTTTGGGGCCACAACAGGCCTAGTGGACTGTTCTACAAGAGTTCAGCTAGCCTACTTTCTCCTTCCTTCTCTTTATGCTCCAATGAATGTATCATAGGGCATCATGTCAAAACATAGGTGCAGTGGCGTCCGGAACTCCGGTTTTCGCAATTTATCTGGAGGGGCTGGTGGCCGGTTCTCGGAGCACCGTCAAGATGAGTCGAGGGGGCTGGTGGCCGGTGCCCGGCTGAATTTTCTGATAAATGTTCCATTATTCCAAGAATCGAAGCGGAATTCCGCTTATAAGCTAGCGACTAATCAGCCGCGTATGTGTTGTCTTGAGCCTGTCAGCCCCTTGCAAGAGGCTGGAGGTTACGAGGCCACATCAACCGACCAGTCTCGAACCAAATGTTTTGGCACAGATATCACCACACAACTCAAATCCAGATGCATTTAGGTAATAGTGCTCTCTTTTGCCTTTTATAAGTTGATTGCGGGGCCGAACCGAAGAGAAGCACCTGAAAACCTCTGGTCATGTTTCGACAATTACCAAGCAGATATTGCACTCGCTCCATCCCCTTATATCCCTTTAAACCAGGTTTACATCGAGTCGGAACTTGGGTACCCCTGGTGGCCGGTGTTTTTTGGGTCAATTTTCGTTTGTTACCCCCCTGGTGGCCGGTTTATTTTTCGGAGTTCCGGACGCCCTTGCACAGATGTTTTGACACGATGCCTAGCTACGGAGAATTGATCTTCGGAATTGAGAAAGTCGCCTAGGTCCTTGCTACGAGATTTTGTAAAAAGATGCCTAAATTGAAGCCTAATGTCTCCATATGCATCACAATCAAACAGAAAGTGTGACTCGTCTTCAATGCAGCTGCATTTACAAACTTGGCACAATCTATCTGCTCGGGCTACCCCATGCCAACGACCAGTTTCAACCGCCAGCTTATGAGACCCCGTCCTAACCTTGCAAATTCGAGCAGTAGGGGTTGTGCATTTTTGTAGCAAATCCAAATAACCCACTCAAAACCCCTTTTGACGCTCTCAAAGTAAGTGACATACTTGGAACCCCCTTCGAGCCCCCTTCTTCACGAAGGTCGACCATATAGCATCTTACAATCTTAATTCAATAGTGCATACTAACGTGAGTGATCGAGTGAGTAAGAACGTGTCATTAGTACATTTTAGGGGCCGGTGGTGTGCAACTGAGACATTACTTCAGAATGATAAGGCTTGCATGGGTCAGAATTAAAATAGAATGGGACGATGTTCTCTAGATATAGATTACAGCATGCTGAAAGATTCAGAAAGATGCTGAATGATATGGGCATAGTCCCTGACTCAGAACAGATTGCACTGACCAATTGCTTCTGAGAGAGACGGCAATTGCCCTGAAAAGAACTTTATATAGGTATTGCACAAGGGCTGTGATAAATGATGCATGAGAGTTTGCATAGGAAGCCATTGCATCATTGTGCAAGAAACCACTTGAACCTGCCACTGACGCTAGTACGACGAAGTAGACTCCTTTTGTTAGTGTCTCAGGCTCCAAAAACGTGTGAATACATCTTACACGCGGGATCATTGGTTCACAGGCTATCCGCGTGGACCGTACTGGCAGATCAGGTCTTTTGAACAAAACTGTGTCAGAATGTCAAGTTGTACCGTACACTTGCGGTACGGTTTCTAGTACGGATGGAACCGGGTCACAACACTAAAACCAAAAGAGCTCTGCCCGGTTGTCACTGTCAGTGAGTAACCCTAATGTCACTTGGAAATGGCGTAACCCTAACAAAGCGCTCGTCGATTGGCGTGAACCGTCACAGGTTTGCAACGTAACCCTAATGTCACAGTAAGTGCCCGGGGTCAATGGCGATGTCGATGTCAATGTCGATGTCGATGTTAGTCTCGTTGTCAACGTTGTAACCACTCTCGTAACCACTGACAGATTGCAACATTTGTCACACTTCAGGTGCTTCCAGGTGGGTTGAGAGTGATTCACACCGATCGAGTGGCGGAGACACTAACAAAAGGAGTCTACTTTGATAGTTTTGCGCCACTAACAGCCCGGCAGTGCAGGGTTTCCCACAGCCGGCAGCATGGGGCAGACCTGGCTGGCCGGGTAAGGGCCCCGGCTGGTGCCGAAGGCACCCCGCCTGCTGTGTAGCTGGCAGAAACTGCAGGTACATAGTGGGCCCAGCTGGCCGGTAGCCTCAAACACCGACTCTCAGCTGGAAGAACCGGGAGGGTGCCGGCAGCTGGCTGGCCGGGACAAAAACTTATATGGAGACCCTGGGCCCCAGTCACTCAGATTTTCGCGGCAGAATCCAAGAATTCGCGGTCGAATGTGTTACGCTGTAGTCCTATACCACCCGGCCCACAGTATTCCGATGTCGATAGTTCGATACTGTAAACCGAGTTTGCGGACGCTGTGAGTCAGTCGGTGTGACCGAACTTGCTTGTTCAGTACGTTCACCGTCGGTGCCAGCACTGAACTCGACGTGACCGTCCGAAGTGGGTCTAAGAACTACTAGCGGGCCGGCGTCCGACAAGACCGACGCAGACGTCGGGCGGTCATGCGCCCCTAATTTGTCGGTTTGCCTGTTCAGGAGCGTTTGGTTCCTGACGTCACGACCGCCAATCGAGATCGAGACCCTCCCTTGCCTGCGATGGCCGCAAATCGACGGCCATGACTCCCCACCTTTGCGGTGACGTCACTGATCGTGCAGGGTACGTGTCGCACCATTGAGCCTAGCTGCAGCTGTACGCGTTCACGAGTGCTCTCACTGCTCTGACTCTGACTCTGAGTCTGACACCGTATATCCGGTACTTGAGGCTCGCATGAATCTCGTGCAAAAAGAAGGACAACGCTGTGCAGTGTGCAGCCTTAGGTAGTCCTAGTACCCACAGCAAACGGATTCTTGCAAGTCAACACGGTCAGAATGGCGGCTTCGAACGTAAACAAAGGTGGCAAACCTTTGCACATAAAGTGAAGGTGCGGAACTGGAACCCTATTCGCTGACAACCGTCAATCTCCTTAACTTGAGAGATAAGAGGACATCTCTCTTGCGCCGTCCGCGGCATTTGCGGCTTGCTAGTTCCAGATCTAGATCAGTAGAACAGCATTTTGACCACCGTCATGGTTCGGGAGGGGATTTCTGTGTATCAGGAGCTTATAGCACAGAATCTTTTGCTCCAGTATTTACAGAAGGCCAATGTAAAGGTTTGTGAAGCAGGAGATGTGACATCACAGTCCTTTGCCCGACAGGTGAATGGGTTGGATGCGCAGGCAGCACTCGCCAACATGCATGACATTGCAAGGGCATTGTTACATAGTGGGAGGGATAAGAAGATCAAGAATAATGTGCTCAGCTTGCAGACCCTCCTGGTCGAGCACGCCAGGGGAAATGTGCCGGACCCCATCATGACGCTTCAGAGTCTGTCAAAAGCTATCTTAGAAAAGGGGGACGGAAAGGCAGCCGCTCCAGCTGTGGATGCAAGCCTGGAAGTGGATCTCTACATCCACACACGACGGTCAAGAGAGACAACATCACCCGGAAAGTTGACGATCACGCTGGTGGTGAGTCAAACTGCCTGCGGAGTACTACTTGTATCCACTTTAGAAGGGGACTCATATTGCGCGTTGTAAGTCAACCACTGGAGCTCAACTTTGGGAATGCCGCGAGTGTATGTGTCTGATTTCAGTCTTCGAGCGCAGAGGAGGCTTCTCATGCTGTCACCCTTCGTACTGAGCCACGTATGCATGGTTGTTCTGCTTGTTGGGGCTCCAAGCAAGGGCTTAATGGTGATAGAAAAGGTTAACATTGCTCCTCACCACTAGGCCTGATTGTCTGGGGTATTTCTTGCCCTGATCCTGGGAACAAGGCCTGGTGGTAAATAGGAGTGTCTTCCTCACTCTGAGTCCTTCTGAGCATGGCCGAGGCAGTACTTTTGGCACTTGGTAAAGAGCTGATTGTGGCAGAAACGGTTTCAAGAAACCGTTTGCTTTGAGAAGCACGTTGGACAAGAGAAAGCACTACGGTCCATGACTGTCAGGCAGGTGGCTGTGGCTGCTGCAGAGTTTGTTTCACTGCTGAACTGGCATTTCCGGAGCTTTCATGCCCTTCTAGTCTGACAGCTGTGTAACGTCTGGTACTTGCAGGGCCTGGATAACATTGTGGAACCACTGAATCCAGAGCCACAAACCCCGAAAGACTCCCCAATTGAAGCGTCCGAAAACAGCAAGATCACCCCTTCGGCGCTGCCAGGCACAAATAGCCTGGTGGTTGCGGAGTCGTCCCTCGTCGAGGAAGCGGGCATCCCGAAGAAGGTTGCATCGTTGGAGCGGGCAGCGCAAGTAGCCCTGCAAAGGGCGCGGTTAGCAATTGCCCCCAACAGCAGCTCCATCACCAACGTGGAAACCACTTCAACCAGCGGCCCGGAGCATCTCCCCCCAACATCCATGGGTGTGGACCAGCCAAGCGCGCCCCCAGTCGACCCTTCCTCGGTTGACCCGCCAACCAACGTGCAGCACGTGCCCCCGCCTGACGCGCTTCAACGATCAACCAGTTCACAGAGCACCGCCCCAGCTGACAGCACGCCCCTGACCGACCTGCAGAGCACTTCCGACTGCTCCTTCTCAGCGCCCCAGGTAAGCAGAATCATGCATAGAGTCTGCAAAATGCGTTCGCTGAACTGGATACGGTGGATTGGCTGACTCTATCCGACATGTTTCGGACCTGATCGGTCGATCCCAACTGCCGATCCTGGGTGACAAATTGAGACAAATTGGCCTCGTGCCCTCCCCATCAATTGTTGTGGACGTCTAGTGGAAGAGATTATGGATGGATTCCAATGTTAGAAAGAAACTGGAGTGTACAGAATCTGTTCATTGCCACATCAGGTCCAGTGTTACGGATTTCGCAACCAGTCAAATTGGCCACACCTGAGTACTAAGTCAGCCTCTGTTCTGAATTGCTAGGTGATCGTATATGCGGCACTAGCGCTCCACCGGGACAGTCAGCCTGTCGCACGTCGGCTGGTGGAGCTTCATCCAGACATATTCCCCAACCTGTCGGCGCTGCACAAAGTGGGGGCCCTCCTATATGTATCTTGCGAACGTAAGAAACGTCCCTTACCTGACCAAGTGTTTCCGCTCATCAGCTGAAAGTGTGCAGCTCCCGGCGTTGACGTGCTATCAAGAAATCATCTGATTGCATTCTTCTTCTGGCATGTCCGTTGAAGTTGGCTGCATGGCGTTTATGGACATGCCGCCTGCCAAGTGCCCTTGATTCCTGTGTAAGCGGAATCGATATGTTGAGCGAATTTTCCCCTCTGCAGATCTACTCGCACAAGACGTTAGTCGTCTGCTTACAATCACAACGGAGAGCGCGAGGACTGCGAACGAGGCAGCCTCATCGTCGAAGCTCGCTGCAGACAAGGCCGAAGAAAGCGCAACGGCAAGTAAACAAAGCGCGGAGGCGAGCGCGCGCAGCGCGGAGGCGAGCGAGCGGAGTGAGC